>CAKNYM010036150.1:1295-19429 GCA_932195095.1 Andricus curvator
TCGGGTAGTGTTTCTAGGTGGATAGTTTCTTGTAGTAAATAACTACAAGTGTGGGCTCACCACACCCACCACCGCCAACAGCAACGCAGTAGTATCAGACGGTCACCCATCCAAGTACTAACCGCGCCCAACACTGCTTAACTTCAGTGATCAACGGGAACTGGTGTTTCCAGCGTGGTATGGCCGTTGCCATAGCTTACTACTCAAAAAATGAAAGGTGCCCGATGTAAGTAAAAATTAGGCAAAGTGTTGTCCTATAAGTTGGCAGTTTGCTAACGGCGGCTTCAAGCGGGTTGCCAACATGCAGGGGCCCGACTTCAATGACAGCAACTTCGTTTTTTTATTTTTTAACGCTGAAAAATAAACTTGTTGCAATTTTGACATGACCATTTAACGTAAATTTTAACGTATTATTATAATTGCAACAGTTTACATATTTATTTTGTTTATTTTATTAGTTGTAATGCCATATTACTTTACCATTACTTTACCGTTACGCTGCAGCGTAATGCCTGCGTTCGGCCGGTCCGCCAGGGTAATGACGAGACGATTAAAAAAGATAGAAAAAAATCGGTTAACCCGTTCAAATTCTGTTGGGAGTTTTGGTAATTTTGCATTTTATTTAAGATTACCTTCAATATTGAGAATATTGACCGATTTTCCTAATCCTTTTTTTCGAATACGAATTTTCAACTATAGAAGATAAATTGTCAACCAAAAATGCAATAGTTAAATTTTCAGTTAAAAAAGTTCAACCAAAGAGATGGATTTTCAACTAAAATAATGAAATATTTGTCTGGGATAGTTACATTTTCAAGAAAAAAAAATTTAAACCAAAAAAACTCATTAAAAAATCGTTACATTTTCTAAACAAACTGATAAATTTTCAACTACAATGATGAATCTTCAACGGAAATACATGAATCTTTCAACTAAGTAATTAAATTTTCATGAAAAAGATGATGAAATCTGAAATAAACATGTAGTAGTGGATATTTCAACGAAAAAACCATGGAGAATAGACATAAGGAGTCCAAAGTCCTGTACATTGACTTCACCAAAAACGAGAATTTTTCTGTCGGATGTACAATAACGCATCGAAATGCTAGATCTTCTCGAGCGCGGCGCTAGTGTGGTACGGGTAACGATGGCCGCCGTCATGGTCCGTGTAAATATAACCTCGAGGCTCAAACATAAATACAAAATTCCTAAATCGTTTAAACAATTTGTGAGTCATGTACAGAATCCTGCACATTTTCTTCTTTTACTTTTTAACCCGCTTTTCCTTGTTGAATTCTGCAAAGATACCAAAAAATATATTCTTTTGTATTTTGCTTCAGCCTGGTGCTGAGGATTGAAGAGAGAAAAATTTGAACTTTTAACAACATCAAAAACCCGGATATGAATACAATGGAACTAAATTCCAAAGGAAACCGTTGGTGCATTTCAAACTGATGAAAAATTCAATATTTCTAAAATACAATAATCCTGACTTTCACGTTGAAATCAAAATCTTCATTGTTTTCTATTCAAATCTTTATACAGCGAAGGTTATGTCAATTTGTTAGCGCAATAATGGCAATAATTCAAAAGTACCTACCTCGTCCATTGCAGGATCTCTACAATTTCACACACTTCAAAAAAAGATGTTTCGCGGTGGATAAAATTATTTAAATCTTTTTTATGTAAATCACAATTTATCTCTGTAAATCACATATCACAATCGTCAATAATTCAAAATGTGTCAATGTCAACAAAGACAGCGACCATTCAATACCCGTGTGACACTAGCGCCAGACCCGGGAACGGGAAGTATTGTGAAAAAAAGGCTTGAATTTTTAAGCATAAAGATGAATTTTCAACCATGGAGGTTTATTTTCGACCAGAAAGAACGAATTTTTTACCAAATACACGATTTTTCAAAGAAATACTAGACTTTTCAAATGAAAACGATCAATTTTCACACAAACAGAGAATATTTACATTTTCAGTTTAAAAAATTAATTTAAAAAAAAAAGTACGAATTATCCAGAAAATAGTTCAATATAGTAATATACAGTAATATCCTACGTCTACAAATGAAGAATCATTGTTATGCAATGTTATAATGCAATTTAAAAAACAATTATGCATCGTGCGGGAGTATGAGGACACCTAAAAAATAATCCATTAAAAACGTACACTCATATTTCTCAGGATATCTCCGGAACAAAATAAGATAAGAAGTTTTTTTCAAAAGTGTTGAAAAGGTTATTAAATTCCGCGTCAAATGAGCCCCAATTAGAGTATTTTTGGTAAATAGAGCTCTGACAATATGTAGGAATATAATGCTCATAATTTGCAAGTCACGCAAAATGAATCTCGAACGTAGAAGATATCCTACGAAAAGTGAGTGCAGTTTCAGGTGTTTGATCCTCCCAGACTTCACAGCCAGAAATTCTCTCCAAATGGGTGAAATAGGATGATTTTTCAAGAAAATAGAGATATACTGCCGAAGAACTCTGATATCGAATAAAATTTTCAATAATCTAGATACACTATTTGGATAAAAATAATGTGCTCTCCTTCATATTTTGCAAAGACAAGTTGATTTTTTAAACAATTTCTATCAGAAAAGGGACTTGCGATTTTTTACTAGTCGCTAAAAGTCAAAAATACAAGGCAAACAGAACACGAAGGTACTTGCGAACGATGCCTTCATCGGAGAGCTCGATCAAGGCCTCAAAAAACAACAAAACATACAGTCGGTCACATAAGAGCGTAGTCATTGTTATTACTAAAGAAACGTACTAAACTGAACAATTCCACCAAATATTATTTTATTGAATCATGAACTTGAATGCAAATACATTTAATAACTGGTCCAATCCCCGTTAGCTTCAATAATGGCCTGGCACCTTCGAGGCATGCTTTGGACTAGATTTTCCGCATATTCCTTGGGAATATGCCGAAAGAGCCGCGATCGGGAAAGTCATACGGGAAAGTGTACGTAAGGGACACTGTGTGTTCAGCGCACGAAGGAATAGTAAGGAGTGGTATCACCCTATGTGTTTGGTGAGCAGAGGTGGGACAAGCGACGTGCCACGAATGAAAACTCGTATGCACGGTCGTGCACATGCGCAGAGCTGTTTTCGCAGTCACGTGTTATACCCACTCCCGTACATTATATTTTGACATCTCAATGCATATGTAGGTAATGTTCGTTTGTGTTTTTATTTTGTTGGGTGTATATCACGTTCCTGAATTAAAATCGAGAAGGAAAATGGCATCAAAAATACGAAAAGGATCTAGAAATACAGTAATATACAGTAATATTCTACGTCTACAAATGAAGAATCATTGTTATTCAATTTTATAATGCAATTGAAGAAACAATTAAGCATCGTCCAGGAGATTGAGGACACATAAAAAACCATAAATCAAAAACATGCACTCACATTTCGTAGGATATCTGCGGAACAAAAAAAGATAAGACAATTTTTTAAAAAGTATAGGAATGTAATGGTCATAATTCGAAAGTCACGCAAAATGAATCTCGAATGGAACAATTTTATTCTGAAGATATCCTACGAAAAGCGAGTGCAGTTTCAGGTGTTTTGATACTCTCAGACTTCGCAGCCAAAAATTCTCTCAAAATGGGTGAAATAGGATGATTTTTCAAGAAAATAGAGATATAGTAGGAGAATAAATTCTTTGAAATAAAATTAATGTAGGTACCATGTTGAATTCAATATGAAACACTATAACTTTCTAAGATTTCAAGTCGAAATATCTCCTACATAAAAAGTCTAGTCTTTTAGAAAGCAGTTGACTTTTGAACTTAAAGGAAACATTTTCAACATAAAAAATAATTTTCAAACAAATATTTCAATTTTCTACAAAAAAATTAAGTTTCAACCGAGCAGTTGCATTTACAACCAAATTGTTGAAATATCCAGAAAAATAAACAAATTTTCAACAACATAGTGGTAGTTTTAACTAAATAATTTAATTCTCCATCTGCAAAGAAACATTTTCAAGCTAATGGTCGAATTTTTAAACCAAAAACATTAAACCTTAACGAAAAACAATTTCATTTTCAAGTAACTAGTTCAATTCTCAAGCTACAAAGATGAATTTCGACTCAAATGGTTGAATTTTCAGCAAGAAAGTGAATTTTCGTCGTAATAGTTGAATTTTATGCCAAAATAGATGAATTTTCAAGCTAAAGAAGACGAAATTTGTAGAAGATAGTTGAAGTTTTAACCTGAAAAGTTGATATTTCAACACAATATTTACATTTTCAAATTAATAGTTGCATTTGAACCTACAAAGATGAATTTTCAACTAGAAAGAGTAATTTTCTACAAAAAATATGCATTTTCAACTTTTAACTTATTATAGTAAGTTAAAGGTATAAAGTATAAAGAAAAGTATAACGCCAACGGCCATACCACGCTGAAAAACCCAGTTCTCGTCAGATCACTGAAGTTAAGCAGCGTTGGACGCGGTTAGTACTTGGATGGGTGACCATTCAAGAATACTGACATGAGTGCTGTTGGCACATCGTGGGTGTGGTGAGCCCACACTTGTAGTTATTTATAACTACAAGAAAAACCTAGAAACACTACCCGAATCGGGTAGTGTCACGCCTACCCTGAAAGGGAAATGGTTTAATGGTATATATATATAACAAAGTATAAAATTTGAAACTATAGTTTCATTTTGAACCCAAAGAGCTGATGACTTCTCACCGACACATGTAATAGTTCATATTTCGAACAAAAAAGATGTTAATCTTAAAAAAAAATAGTATAAGTTTTTTAACCAAATAGTTGCATTTTTTACACAAAAAGTTTACATTTCAAGCAAGAAGATTAATTTTCTACGAAAAAGACAAATTTTTAAGAAACTTTCAACGAAAAAGGTAAAATAATTTTCAATTTTAATTTAAAATTGAAAAAAAAATTCAAGTTTGTTCTTTTTTATTATTATCTTAAACTTTATTTTCGAGCTCGTAGTGTCGAATTATATCAAAATATGTCAAAAAAGTATATTCGAAAATTTAGTTCATTACAAACCCCAATCTATGAGGAAGCAATAATGAATTGATTAATCATGAATTGAGTAATTAATTAATTACTCCGATGTGCAATTATCTGATCTCCTCGAATCTGCTTTTGTCTTTCGATAAAGACCAAAGTAAATCACCCCCCGACAATGAATACTGTTAAAATCTCTAAAATTGTGCAAAACACGGATCGATGAAATTTTCATTAGCTCATAAAATTTGAAAATGATATAATTGAAAACAAAATGGAAAAAAAGAATTAGGAAAATCGGTCAATATTCTCAATATTGAAGGTAATCTTAAATAAAATGCAAAATTACCTAAACTCCCAACAGAATTTGAACGGATTAACCGATTTTTTTCTATCTTTTTTTAATCGTCTCGTCATTATGTAATGAACCTAATGCAGCATATTAAAATTCAATTTCTTAATATTTTAATAATTATCAATTTCATTCAACCGGCTCGAATCGTGTAACCCTCTAACAATGGGAAGGTCGGATGAGTTACGACCGACCCCCTGGGTTCAAGTATCGTCGAAAAGCTTCACGCTATAATATCCTGATGTGCCTTTGAAATTCGGAGCGCCTGATTTCGGTTCACCGTGGGTACTTTCCCGGTGGCGGATTGCTCCTTTCCAGGCGCATAAATGAAGCACATTTTCGATTAATTGAAAAAAAAACAAGACCATTTTTCAAAAAACGAAGACTTTCTTTTTGTGTATTATGCCATTGAGATTATGTGGTTGAAATATTACATCAAACAATTCATCCTTGTAGGAGGAAACGTCATTTGTGATACATGGGCTAAAATCAAGCCTGACGAAGCGCCTTAACTGAACACAAGATCACCTTAAATTCAGGTAAGGTGATAAATCTTAGATCGCACAAATTACCCGAGAAACATAGAGAACATAGAGAATTTGCTTTAGAAGAAACACAAAAACTATTAGATAAAGGAATAATAAGACATTCACAATCACCATTCAACTCACCCCTGGTGGACCGAACGAACGAAACTGATACGCTACAGCGTATCCTTATAGTATCCACATCGTATTCTCTCCGTATCATGCAAGAAAAACTCATTAAAAAAGAAAGATTAACATTTCACTTGTTGAAATTCGGATTCTACGTGAAATTTTGAGTTAAAAGGTCACAGAATAATAGCAATAGTTTTTCTTGCAACATTAAAAACTTTAAAAAAATATAATACTTATCGATGACGTGCGCTGAAGGCGACTTCAAACGCATCGTCGTTCAGTAGCAGTTAATAGGCGTTATCCGTTGACGATGCGTTTGAAGTCGCCTTCAGCCGGTGTTATCGATAAGTATTATATTTTTTTAAAGTTTTTAATGTTGCAAGAAAAACTATTGTGATTACTCCATGACCTTTTAACGCAAAATTTAACGTAGAATCCGAATTTCAACAAGTGAAATGTTCATCTTCCTTTTTAAATGAGTTTTTCTTGCATGATACGGAGAGGATACGATGTGGATACTATAAGGATACGCTGTAGCGTATCCGCTCCGTTCGTTCGGTCCGCCAGGGACCATTATGGGTAGTCCCCAAAAAGGGAAATAAATTGAGATTGGTGGTGGACTACAGACAGGTCAATAAAGATACCGATCAGGACGCGTACCCCCTACCAATAATAGACAATATGTTAGATCGTTTGGGTCAAGCTAAATTCTTCTCCGCAATTGACATGAGTGCTGGTTTTCTCCAGATCCCAATGGAAGAGAAATAAAAAAAATATACAGTTTTTTCCACTTCACAAGGACACTTTGAATATGATAGGATCCCTTTGGATTGAAGAATGCCCCAGCTACCTTCCAATGTATGATGGATAATGCGTTTAGAAGACTCGTAGGCGAGAAATGCTTTATCTACATTGATGATATAGTAGTATTCGGTAAAACACTAGATGAACATAACAAGAGCTTAATTGAAGTTCTTGAAAGAATTAAAAAATTAGGATTACGATTAGAACCATCTAAATGTGAATACCTCAGACCGGAATTAGAATATTCAGGTCATTTAATAACAAAAAATGGAGTTAAACCCAACCCAGCTGAAAAAGAATTATTAGCGATTGTTTGGGCTTGCAAAAGATTACGTCAATATCTATTAGGAACCAAGTTTAAAATACAAACCGATCATAAAGCCTTAGTCTGGTTACATAATGTAAAAGACCCTAGTTGAAGATTACTTCGATGGAGATTAAGACTCAAAGAATATAAGTACGAAATAGTATACGTAAAAGGAAAAGAAAACAAAGCAGCCGATTGTCTTTCATGACTGTTCAAACTTCAAGATCAAGAAACAGTTAATGATTCAGATACCACGGTACCATTAGACAGTAGTGATTCTGATACTGAAAGTAATAGTAAAGAACCCGCACTGCAAAAACCTGTGATCACCGAACAAAGAGAATTAGGAGATAACGAAAAGGTAAGAATTAAGGAACCATCGGAAGAAGAAGAAGAAGAAGAAGAAGAAGAAGAAGAAGAAGAGTAAGAGGAAGAAGAAGAAGATAACCAACTATATAAAGGATTTTTAGAATGGAAAGAAAACCCAGTGACGAACAATAGAGTTAAAATTAAACCAAACGCTGAAGGAAAACTTTGGAAATTAATAAATAAAGCAGGCATGCCCGAATATAAATGAGGAAAATTGGATACGTTATTTAGGATTATTGATAACAGAATTTAGAGATAGAGGATTGAAAATAGTAAGATTGATTTTTGGTGACCCAACCTTTACACCATTAGAAATAGAAACTCTTTTGGAAATATTACAATACTTATCTAATTATTACCCCGAAATAGGATTTCATATATTTTTTAATAAAACCAGAGAATTAACTAAAGAGAGAAGGAAAACCATCATTAAAGAAGCTCACGCTAACCACCTTGGGGAGAAAAATACAATTCAAAAGGCAAGAGAAATTGGTGAATGGAAGAATATGGAGAAAGAAATTAAGGAATACGTAAAAGCATGCCCTATTTGCCAATTGCAAAAGACTACAAGAGTCACTAATCAAGCACAATCAATTATTCCAGATACACCTACTAACCCTAACGAAAAAATCGCGTTAGATGTTTTTGGTCCTCTGCGAGAAACAAAACTAGGTAACAAATACATTTTAAGTATTCAAGTCAGATTAACAAGGTATACAGTTCTAATACATATGAAAAATGAAACCGCAGAAACCGTAATTGAAAGTATGATTGATCATTACATATATACATTCGGAGCCCCTAAAACAATATTCACTGATCAAGGAACAAACTTCCTATCGGAATTAATGCAACAATTTGAGGATGCATTAAATTTCAAGCATATTGAAACAACACCCTTCCATCCACAAGCGAATGGTAACATAGAAAGAATGCATTCAACTTTAAAAAGTTTGTAATTTATACAATGAAAAATGCAAGTACAGGCTTCTCAGCTTTTGAGATGACATTCGGAAGAGATCCTAATATCCCATCAGCGATACCAAGATCACCAACGCTTACTTATGCTGATTTAATAAAGGAATGGAAAATCAAACACGACAACATCATTAGGAGACCAAGAGAAAGAATTCAACTTGAATAACAGAAGACCAAGAAACGTTGAGATGAAAATATAGTAAAAAGCCATCCAGTCTACAAAATAGGAGATCAAGTCAAATGGAAAAATAATACAAAACAGAATAAATTAGACTCAATTTGAAAAGGTCCATGAATTGTTACAGGATTTACAACGAATAATAATTTGAAAATTAAATTTGAAGGCAAAACTGTTAAATTTATATACGCTGGGTCACTATTGTTGATTGGATGTTGTCACCACTGTTTTGGGTTCGGAATTAGAAATCGTAAATGCGAACCTTCTAGTGTGTTTACCTGGTGTGGCCTTTTATGGTGGTTGATCTGATTGCATTGAACGATAGTTTAGTTTAATAGGCGACGCTGAGCTCGTTGCGTCGTTCGGTCGGAGTAAGCAATTTAGTTGTATCTGCTTTCACATAATATACGATGTTGAACTTGATCTTACACTTGTCAATTTTCTTATTCCCATAACACAACTTAACAAAAACTTTTCAATTTCATATTGATCAAGTGATGCCATTTTATGTGTCAGAAAAATAATGATTCTGCTATTATGGATACTACAATCTTACACAAATTACTAGGAAAACAAAGACATAAAAGAGGACTACCCGTGCAGAAATTTCCCCATCTTTCCCTATTTGAAGTTGGGTTCTGAAGGGGCCCCTATCAGAATATCTAGTCTAGAAAAAAATAATGGGGCGCCATAAGGTTCTAGTGAAGAATTCCATGCTTCGCATAGGTATGGCAAATCTATCTGTATCTAGTGAGGCCCCGACAAGAAAATTCCTAAAATCTTATTCTTATTACCTAAAGTATTAATTTGGAGGGTTTTGACGGTTTTAGTATGCGGAAATAGTGTTTTTTTTGTGTGCATGTAAACGCCTTTTTCCCCGAAAACTTGATTTAGGGCACTGTTGAAAATTTTATTCAGAACCAGGCACGTATGTGTCAGTTAAAGTTAAAGAGGTTATGTAAAGTACAGCTGTCCACTGCTTCGCTAGAGCTTTCAAGTTTTGTGTTTTTATTTCTTGCTGTAATTTTGTATTGTGTTTGACAATTATTCTTCTCCACGATGGAAGAGGAAAGGCGCCTGTAAGAGCAAAGATGATTTCGGAGCAAAAAGTTCCGTTTAATGCAAAAAGTCGAAGAAGAATGCGATGAAAGTGAGGTTATGATGCTTGGAGCTGCTCGCTCCGACGAGCACGTGGAAGGTAAATAATGTATTAATAATTTAACATATTTTATTTGAACGAATCATTTAACAGTAAATATCATCTAATAATAACACAACATAAAAATAATATTCTCCTATATTATAATACAAAAAATGTCAAATAAGTAAATGCACAAAAATTGCGGTACGTACAAAAATCAAAATAAATCAATTATAATTAAGCAAATGGCAATTTTTAGTGTACTATTATTATTTCAGCTGCTATTTCCAACACGCGTAATGATTCAACGGGCCAAAATATCAATGAGAAAGTCTTCCTCACGGACTTGAAAAATATTCTTCCCAACGCCAAGGACTGGGAAGGAGGATGGAAGCTCCGAGCTGCTGTCAATAATAATAATAAATAATAGTACATTATATTACATTATTATTAATATTAAATCAATTGTAAAATAATCTTAATTTGAATGTTACTGCAGAATATTATTCATCCCAATAACTTAAATCGAACACAGGGGCCCTTCTCTTTAATAGGGTTACAGGCGGGCGACCCCCACCAGAACCCTACTAGAAAATCTAGTAGAGCCCCCATGGCCAGAGCGTTACGTTCTAGATGGGGGCCCGACTAGTTTTCCTCACAAGAGCCCGATTGGAGATAGGGAAAACTAGTCAGGGTCCCACTAGAGCCCTTTCAAAATTTCTGCACGGGTAGTTAATTTTATAGGTGATATTCCGAAAACCTAATTTGGAACCTTAACCGAATCAGATTTAAACCAATTAAACTCAGAATTTGACAAATTATATACTAACAACGGGAAAATAGTTTCCGTATTAAATGACCAAACAAAAATTCTCAAAATAGTATTAGATACAGATCATGAAGTAAAAGATAAAATTGCACTAGAATCTCAAACAATTGAAAAACTTAATTCCAATACTAAAGATAATTTCATTAATATGAAACTGATTTCAATAACTATCCTAGTTGCCGAAATGAACGAAAATATTAATATAACAATAAATGCTATCAATAATGGTAGATGTGGAATTATACATCCACAAATGTTAACTCCTGCAATTTTGAAAGACACGTTAGAAGAATTTGAAATGCAACATTGAACAAAATAACATTTTGAAGAAGACTACCAGAAAATTCTCGATATTAGTTGAAACGCAATAGCGGTAGTAAATGGATTATTAAGTTACATCATTAATATCCCAATTATTGAAACCGAGGAAGGATTTGTAAAAAGAATAATTTCTATCCTAACCAAATTTGGCAAAATATTCCTTTCCTTAATTGCGGACCATGATTTGATAATTGACTTCGAAGACAGTAACGTACCGACCCATAAAAAGACAATTAACAAATGTAAACAAATAAATAGACATTTGATATGTAAAAGAAATCAGCCTAATTTAAGAATTCATGAAACAAATACTTGTGAAGGAAGTTTACTGAGGAGATATGTAAAAACAACATGCTCACAATCTCCTTATTTACTCCATAAAGAAACTTACATACCACAACAGACATAAATGTAGAAAACTACTTCAGAATGGTTACAGCGTTTAGGCTATGTAGAAATAGGATCGATAACTATGTACGCGCTTTTTAAGTGTGGAGTGCTAAGATATCTAACGAGATGTATACCAAAGAAAATTATCTTTGTATGTATTAAAAATAAAGTAGAAAATCAACCTAACGTTGTAACTTACACAGCAGGTTCACGAGAAATACAACTACAGACATCTTTTTGAGCCTTAAAACCAAAAAAGATCCATTTGTAAAATGAAATCATTTCGAGGACTAAATGATGTCTAAAGAGGGGGGTGTTATGTACCCTGCTTATAAGCGATATAATAATAATGATACTTTATATATAATCTTTATACATGCAGAATAATCAATACAACGTAAACTTGTAATTGCGCATGTACCACTTATAGCTTGTATGACTAGTAGAAGGTTTTGGAAGCCCTAATCGACACGCTACCACCGCCTTCGGGTCGGTTTTCTAGCTAGTTAGTCTCGTAAGTCTCGTCCAGTAACCTTTTTGTCGATCTTTGAATAAATTGTATAAGTATATATATGTTATATGCTTATTGGCAATCCTGACCCACCACGCGTGACACATTACACATATTTTTTTTTCTTTGAAAAATAATATATAAATTTGGTTTTTTAGTTTTATCGAATATTATTTGTAAATATTCAACATTATAAAAAATAATTCTATCAAAAGGCATTAGATAACAAATCAAACTATGCAAAATACGAAAAAAAGTTTGAGAAGAAAATTATTCACCTTAAAATGATCTACGCGTTTTCTTTAGACTATTTTTCAAGTACGCATATTTTTTTCTAATTGTAAAAGATAACATTAAAATTAAAAAATTATTAGAATGTGCCCGCACAGTGGATAGAATTTTTTATAACAAGAATATGTCCAAAAAAAAGCTACAGAAATATTTTCAGCTTCTTTATGTAAAATTTCTTTTTTATATGAATTTTGACGAAAAGTTTATAACTGTTTTTTTTTTTAAAGTAAATCATGTAACTTCTTTATAATTATCACCTTATTTTAGTTCACGCACACTGATTTAGTTGATCAATATATACTTCAATTGAATAGGACTTCATATTTATCACTTTCGTTTAGCAAGTGTAACATAAATTCATATACGTTTTTTTGATAGTTCCTAGGTACAATAAATCCATTATCTCGATTGCATCTCCCCCTAAAAACGTTTCACGATTAGATGCAAAATAACAAAACGGTTTTTTAATTCATTCAATTGCATACATCCTTTAAATGATGTCTGTATATTGGATATACAAAAATTATTATCTATTTTCACCAGATGTGATCGAAATTTAGTTGTTAATGATTTCAAATAATTTAGGACACTATTTATCAATACATATTAGGAGTATGTAAAAAATCATTCCACATTTCACTCGATAAAATGAATTTCAAAATTAAAAGAATAAAAACTTGCTAAACAACTGGGTAAGGACCACTTGGTTTTCCTTTCATGAAACACAGAGATTAAAAAAAAATATTCACCACCCTGACACTTTGTAAATAATGGCTACATAAATCTATTTTTTATTTTTTTTTTTTGTAAATTTGTTATCATGTATAGAAATAATTTTATTTTTTGTCCTAACTCAGTTTATAGATCTTTTTCAGGTGAATAATTTTATTTTTAAACGTTTTTTCGTATCTTGCATAGTTTGACCGTGAAATTAAATTGTTTTATTTTGAATATTTTTCACGATTAAAAAAAACTGTGTGTCTGATAGAAAAATGGTTTTATAAAAATTTGTAGATATTTTTGAGAGGACGAATTGCACTTTTCAAAATTTTTCCGTATCTTGCATAGGTTCCCGAGTACAAATTCTTCTACTTGATTTCGACTTGAATTGCCCCCAAACAAGACAGGCTGAAGTCGAAAAGTTCGACTCCAGCATGTCTCCTTATTGAGACGGAGCCAGACTTCAATTTATGTCTTGGAGACAAGTTTCTATGTCTTGAAGACATATATTTATATCTTGAGTCGAATTTTCATGACTTCAAGTCGAGCGGTTTATAACTTCGAGTATATACCTGCCCTGAAAAAGGGTCATTCTGACTATCATAAAAGCTAACTAATGGCTAACTAACGGCTAACTAACGGCTTAGGAGATCCTTACAGAAAATTACAATTTTAATTTTTGTGAGGAAAATTTTTCAGGGTTATACTCGTTCAGACCCACAGATTCAGAATTTTTAAATTAAAAATAACTAATTTAATATTTACAAATTTTTCATTCATTAATTTTAATCCTTCGCATCTGTTAACAGTCTCATTCGAGATCTCATTTCTGAGTCGAAAAGGTTCGTCTTGAGACAAGTTACGCCGACTTGAAATCACCATGCTGAAACCATAAAAGTAAGACATTGTCTTATGTCTCATCTGAGTTTTGAGACGCAGCCAGACATCGATGTCTTGCAGACGAACTCGAGACATCGCCAAATCGAACTCAATTCGAAGCATTTTTGCTGAGGTTTACCGAAAATATAATTTGTTATTGTTAATTACATGCAGATTACTCCCATCTTCAAAATTTTGTGCATGATTCACTTGAAAAATAGTGACTATCTGCTGGACTATAGTGTTTTTAACAACTATTCCAACCCGAGTAAAAATTCTTCGACTTGGTTCCGACTTGAATTGTACCCAATCAAGACCTGCTGAAGTCGAAAAGTTCGACTCCAGCATGTCTCATGATTGAAACAGAGCCAGACTTCAATTTATGTCTTGGAGACAAGTTTCTATGCCTTGAAGACATATATTTATATCTGGAGTCGAATTTTTATCACTTCAAGTAGAGCGGTTTATGACTTCGAGTATATACCTGCCCTGAAAAAGGGTTATTCTGACTGTCGCAAAAGCTAATCTTTGTTAATAATTAAACAATTTTGTATATTTTTACACAATATATATATATATATATATATATATATATATATATATATATTGAATCAATTGATTTATAGATTTTCATTTGTATTATACTTGTTTGACGACGATACCGAAAATATTGTTTGTTTTTACGTATTTCTAACGGCTTAGGAGATCCTTATAAAAAATTACAATTTTAATTTTTGTGAGGAAAATTTTTCAGGGTTATACTCGTTCAGACCCACAGATTCTGAATTTTTAAATTAAAAATAACTAATTTAATATTTACAAATTTTTCATTCATTAATTTTAATCCTTCGCATCTGTTAACAGTCTCATTCGAGGTCTCATTTCTGAGTCGAAAAGGTTCGTCTTGAGACAAGTTACGCCGACTTGAAATCACCATGCTGAAACCATAAAAGTAAGACATTGTCTTATGTCTCGTCTCAGGTTTGAGACGCAGCCAGACATCGATGTCTTGGAGACGAACTAAAGACATCGCCAAGTCGAACTCAAGTCGAAGCATTTTTACTAAGAAGCGACAAAACGATATTTTATTTTGTTCTTACTACTTGACCCCGTTTTTTTTTCAAAAATTTGACGTGATGGATTATTTTAGTTTTAAGATTCGCAACCTACGTAAAAAAACTCTATAGAAATGATATAGAAACCCTGTGGACTTTCCGATCACAAAATTAGTGTCGGACTGTGCGTACACAGGAAAACAGTGGGATCATTTTTGTTGCAGCTCATTTGTTATGTACTCATTTTTGTTGCAACTCGAAACAACACAGAAAAAATAGGAGATAAACTTTACATCGATTTCCGACGAAAGATTCTCTGCAACAAAAATTAACTGCAGAGGATAAACCTTAAACAAATATCGGTTAAACTTTCTTTTGTTTTTCCATGACAAACACATGTATTTTGAAAGACGCGAAGTTGGATAAACAGAACTTTATCGCTTAAAAAAATTTCCTGCAACAAATTTTATTCTTAGTTTTTTCTGTGAACACCAAATCAGCGTACTTCTGAGGATCGGTTTTTTTTCTGTGTAAGCGCCAAGTCCGGGGTCCCCGCTCTGCAGTGGCTAGTCGAGCGCTGGAGCGTAAATACTCAAACCTCGATATCTCGGAAACTAAAGCCCATTAGATCGAATGAAAAAATATGTCCCTAATGGATTTTGATTTACTTTCATCCTGCAAGCCCCAGTCGAATCGGCGATGTCCATCTCGCGTCCTTCCCTTGTTAGTATATCTTAGTAGCGGAGGCGCGTAGTGTGCAGTATACATTAATGTAAACATGCATCATGAATGTTTTTAAAGCATTTTATGCAGTTAAGATGTTCATAATCGTCAGGTAAATAGTTATTAATAATTTTTCATAGTTAAATATACAAGTAGTTCAAGAAAACATTCTTCAAGTTGGTGTTCGAGTTGTGAAAAATGAAGGTAACCTCAAAACGTACTGTATAGATGAAAACTATTTTCAATCAAAATTTCCAAATAGATGTTTAAACCTCGTACGAGATGTCGTGAACGTCGAGGTGCCGAATTGTGCTGCATCAGGATACAGGAACGGCACCAGGAAGGGCGTGAAAGTGAACACTTTTCCAAGGCAACCACAGCGGAGAGAAATGTGGGTAACAAATTGCATTACACTTGGAGGAATAAATGCAAACTTTGTCCCACTTGACAACTCTGTTTTATGCGAGGTATGTTTTTTCTCTGGAATTGTATATTTATGTTAAAAATGGGTTATTAAACAAACTATATTCTCTCGTGTACTTCCCAAATCTGTCATTTAATAGTATCTCGCTATACGTTTCAACTTTTAGTAACAAAGACATAGATAAAGTCAATTAACCCTTAAACTGCACACCTCAAAAAAATTACGTAAGCTACACCGTGGGTGTTTGACACCCAGTTAACATTGCACACCTCAAAATAATTACGTAAGCTACACCGTGGGTGTTTGACACCCAGATGTTTAAACTTGTATAACTAAGACGGATTTCAATATTTTGTAACGAAATTCTAATGGGATGTAGAATTATAAGTTTTTCTTAAATCCCGTTGGTTTTATAACGATATAATTTGTTAAAAACTGGATTTAAAAAAAAAATCGAAAAAATGAGTTTTTTCATAAAAAAATGTATATATTGCGTAATTTTCAATATTTTGACCTAAAAATTTAATGGGATACTCTTGAAACAGTATACTTTTAGAAAAAAATAAGCTCAAAGTTGTTCTGGTAGTTTGGCACCCACAGTGCAGTTTAAGGGTTAAGTACAAACAGCCAAGTAGATAAAGTCAAGTCTTCTTCATTCTTACATGCCGTTACATAAATTCCATGGTAACAGTTTGAAAGAGACTTTTACAGTAATTGGTTGAAATGTTTTTCTAATTTTTGTGCTTTAAATATGCCTAATGAATTACAAAAAAGTATAATACATTTTATATTTATACATCAATTTTTTTATTTGTTTCAGTACCATTTCACAGCTGACACATGGGAAAAAGTTCGTGTGGATGAAAAACAAAATTAAAATGTGATGCCGTACCAACTATATTTGGAGATCTAGTCTTTCAAGTGTAAGGGAAAGTTGATAAAGGTACGTACAAAAATATATATGTACTGTTTCATTTAAAAATAATGATTACGTCATTTTATATAAGTGATATTTCTTAATAATGTCTATTATATTAATATGTATTATAATATATTTCTAACTCGACTGTAATTTTCCATAGGTCCTGTCAATGCTGAAAATTTTATTGCTGAAGAAATAGTGGTGATAGGTCCAAACATTTCCAAAAAAATGAGGGCAAAAAGTGCCTCGCACGTGCTGAATCCTGAAGTTAGTACATCCTTGCAGTTTTTGGCCGAAGAAGAAGATATTAACTATTTTCAAAATGGTTAAAAATCATGACAGCGACAATTCTTACTCTTGCTCTGAGCAAAAAACATATAGAAAAATTCATCGTAACCATTGACTTCTTGAAGAAGTTCATAGAACTCATTACCTCTTTAAAATTTGGTCAAAAGGGTGACTGGAAACCCTTTAAAAAGGGCATTGTGATATCGACTACGTCCTTCATTCAATTAGGAACTTATCTAATAGAAATGAGAGGATTTACGTTTATTTTTGGTGGTCGTTTTACGCAGGATTTTTTAGAAAATTTGTTCGCTGTTTTGAGAATGAAAAATTGTATTTTAAATGCGTTACAGTTTAAAAATAATCTAAAACTACCCAGATAACAATTGTGCGACGCAGATCACCCGCAGATTGTGATTGTCAGGTTCTGCGTGCAATAACGCACTCATCTCGCCAGCATGGACTGTCGAGCACACATCTGCGAGCGCTATGAGTCGCATTTGGCCAACACACTCTCCATCACACAATACCGTGAGCATGTGACGCAGAGTCTGCAGTCACTATGAGGGCAGAATTCTTTCTAATAACATTTAATTGGCTATAGTTATTACTTATAAAATTAAATGTTATTAGAAAGTTATATAAACCATTTTCAAAACAATATGGACATTTTTTTAATAATTTGTTTTTTAATTTTGTAGATTTTTGGAAATATTAAAAAAATTTTGGGATTTTTTTGAAACTTTTGAAATGTAGAAAAATTGAAAACTTTAAGTTTCGTTCATTTTCCGGAAATGTACAAAAATATAAAGTATCCAAAAATTTACTTTATTTCGAAAAATTTCCAAAATTACGATTTCTATCTTTATTTTTTTTCTGGCAAAATTAATTTTTAAAATATAACCAAATTTTTGTTATTTTTTAAGTTATATCGCGCATTTTCTTTGTCGGTATCGGTATTTATACACAACGTTG
>CAKNYM010036152.1:7744-22669 GCA_932195095.1 Andricus curvator
TATATATATATATATATATATATATATATATATAAAGCGGAATAATGTTCGGTTTCGGTTTCGATTCCTTTGGAATAGAACCGAAGGGCCTATGACAAAGCCACCGAACGCGTCCTCGGGTTGCGGATAGAGGGTTCCTGTACCAAGGGTTTCTGCTGAATATGGTTACAATAATTAATAAGCAGTCGCGGACAATTGTCCAGGGATGGTCCCGAAGGAATAACTCCTAAGCGAAGGCGTAACAACCGTGCCGAAAGCTGAATGGCACCTGGGTTAGGTGTCTCAAACGGTGACTCTGGGATACCGGGCGACCTCTCAGAGTATGCAGCCTTATCCTTGCACGCGGGGCTCTACAAGGACGGACTAACCCTTTCCCTAGCTGCTCGTGAGAACAACAATGAAACCACCAAAACACCAAAATGTTGCAGATGCGGTTCAAGACAATCGAACGCGCAGAGCACCCGACAATGGGTCGGCAAACAATGCCGATCAGCCTAGAGTTCGGGGTGCTGAAAATAATTTAGATGGAAACACGACGACGAACCGGCGAAACGCCCACATTGAGTGGATGGATCGACTCAGGGATGACGTGCTAGACTGCTACGATGCCAGCATTATCCCTGTTCGCGGAGGCTTTATGGCGCGTATGCACACTCTGTGGTGCCAGAAACACCCAGAGCTTCAGCACGTTTCGCATCAGTCTTTGCGAAATCAAGCCGACTACCTCCGGAAAAATGGATATGTACGCGGAGCGCTTCCCCAACCGCTGCTTTATGAAGCTGCAGACGAAGATGAGGAAGCGACATTGAGACCAACCGCAGAAAGCAGGCACCTTCTGAGAGATGATCGCAATTTCATTACTAGAAGGAACATTAACATGCAAGTTCCTCCTAAGCCCCAAGATCTGGCTGAAATGGATGCCTTCCTTCGTGGAGATATCTCGCAAGAGTCCGACCTCTGGACCATCAATTGCTCAGTTTATGGTGCTGCGAGAACTTTAGCTGATTCAAATCGAAGGCTGAAACCAACGATGGATCAAAAGACCAAAAGACGCTTGCATCAACTGAACAAGAAGATTGGATGGGCAAGACAGAATGCGTCCCGTGTTCAATGTGTGATTGACTACATAACATCTGGTAGACCGTTTACGGAAAAGGTTCGAAAGTTCGCCCAAGAACTAAGGATCTTGAATCACACACTAAACAAGTCAAAGCTACTGACAATCAAGCAGCATATTGTTGACAAAATACGGCTGTTATCTGATGCAAGGAGGAGAATACAGAAGAGGGAGAGATGGATCAGGAAGAATCAACAGTTTCTCGCTGACCCATCGCGCCTCTTCAGCGATCTACCTGTTTCTGTAAAAAATCCACCCAAGCCCAAGGAGGTAGATACTTTTTGGAGAGAGGTGTACAAGATCCCGAAAACACTAGAGTTGAAAGAAGATACTGAAAATATCATCCGCTTCAAGGAGTTTTGCGACAACCTCACAAAATCTGAGGAGGAATGTCTATCAATCACTGCCGAAGAGGTGAAAAAAGCACTTAGAGGCACGAAGAACTTTTCCGCTGCTGGACCAGATTGTATCAAGAACTTTTGGTGGAAGAAGTTTACTTTTACACACCAACATTTGGCCCGCATATTCACCTCATATTTAAAGTCGGAGACGCCCATTCCGCAGTGGCTGGTGTTAGGACGCACTATACTCCTTCCAAAAAAAGGCAACTTGTCCAACCCAGAGAATTACAGGCCAATAACTTGTTTGAACACGCTGTATAAGATCTTTACAGCTGTCCTCAACAACAGGATTGTTCGACGAATTGAGCCTGTATGGCGAGAGATGTACGAACAACGTGGCTCGAAAAAAGGTGTAGCAGGCTGTCGAGAGAATCTGCTGATTGACAGGTGTGTCTGTAAAGACGCTGCAGCCCATCCGCGCGTCCTGTCAATGGCCTGGATTGACTACCGGAAAGCTTTCGATTCAACCTCTCATAGACTTATCATCTGTCTGTTGGAAAGCTTGAAGGTACATCCACACATAGTGGGATGCATAGAGAGATTGATGCCTCTTTGGAAAACTAGATTTATTATCTCATCTAGAAATTATCGTGTGACAACGAACAACGTCACCTTCCAGAGAGGCGTCTTTCAAGGTGACACCATGACCCCTTTGCTTTTTTGCATCACACTTTTGCCTCTATCTCTCGCACTACGAAATTCTCCTGGATACCTCTGTGGCAACACTAATCAGCGCGAGCATAAGGTCACTCATGTATTTTATATGGATGACCTGAAGATCTATGCCTCTGGTAGAAGCAAACTTCAAACTGCTATAAATATTGTCAAGACCTACACAGGAGAGATTGGGATGGACTTTGGCTTGGACAAGTGTGCCAAAATTTATCTGAAGAAAGGAAAGATTACTGGCGTTCCCAAGGACCCTGAGCTTGTGGATATAAGTGTTATCAGACATCTTAATACTGGAGAGACCTATACATTCCTGGGCGTGCCTCAAAACCGCATTCAGGACGTAACATCAGTGAAGGAGTCTCTCCGAAGCAGATACAAGCATCTTCTTCGACAGAGTTGGTCTTCCAATCTGTCGGCGTTGAACAAAGTATCTGCGACTAACATGCTTGCCGTCCCGGTTCTACTCTACTCGTTTGGGGTAGTTCAATGGACGAAGAACGAGCTTAAGGCCCTTGATGTCATTACACGTAAGGTCATGCATATGCATAAAAGCTTGCATATCAATTCGTCAGTTCCGCGATTATATATTTCACGCCGTCAAGGTGGACGCGGACTTCTGAATCTCCAGTGTCTTCATAACCGGATTGTTCTAAGTACAGCTTACATCGTTGCGAATGGCAGAGATCCTCTCCTAAAGATGGTCAGGAACCACGAGATGATTGGCGAAGGAGCGTTCCTTTACACAGCCGCGGAGCAAGCGGCCGAGACCCTTGGCCTGAATTTTAACATTAGAAGTGAGGAAAGTGCATTACTTCATCTAGATGCTTCACTTCTAAAAACCAAAGTGAAGAAAGCAGAGGTTGCAAATTTTCACCAAGAGCTACTCGACAAGAAAATGCACGGAAACTTTCACAGAAATGTAGAAAAACAGTCCTTGTCGAAGGAGCAAACTTTTGCTTTCCTCAAATCATCAGGGCTTAATTCAGGTACCGAGGGTTTTATTTTCGCATGCCAGGACGGTGTCATTTCCACCTTAGCATACCGTGAGCGCATTTTATGTCAAGAAGTTCCCAGTGATAGGTGCAGAGCGTGTCATGCACACGCTGAGTACCTAGAACACATACTATCAGGGTGTCCGACCCACGCGGGAACGACGTATATCTATAGACATAATGCGGCCCTAAGAGTGCTTTATTACCATCTTTGTCGCTCTTACGGTGTTGGCCGCGACCCTGCCCTGCCGAACGCTCCAAAAGAGATAGAGTCGATTGTCCGAAACGAGAAGTGCCAAATTTTCTGGAACTACGATTTTCGGGCAGCAGTCTCCGTTGCGCACTCGAGGCCTGACATTGTTCTCCAAGACTTCGAGAAACGAACTATATTCGTGATCGAATTCTCGGCTCCTTCCGAATACAACATCACTGCAAAGGAGAAAGAAAAAGAGGAGAGGTATCAAGACCTTAAAAGAGAGCTACAACGACTGTACCCAAAATATTCGGTACAAGTAATTGTCCTTGTGATAGGTGCTCTCGGAGGTGCGAAACTATCACTGGTTCGTAACCTTAAAGCAATACCCGCGTGCCAAAAATATGCCAAGGCACTTGCGAGATGGATGCAGAAAGCTGTCATCCTTGGGTCGCTTCGTGTCCTCAAGACACACGAGGGTTTCGCCGGCCTGTCGCTGTGATTTCGTCGTTGTCTATGACCACCCATCTCAAGGTTGTGAGACGTGGCCGTGGGTGTGATTTACCGCGGTGCTACTGAGGGCCATTGCATTTTTTGGATGGCAGTTGCTCTTATTGGGACCCTGCGGTGGTTGTTTAACTTTTTTTTTTAAATATATATATATATATCGAAGGTCGAGACTCTACTTGTTTATTCACTAAGATGAATTTCGCAAACTTTACAAAGATCTGGGGCTTCTTTCAAGCAATTACCTTCTTTTATGGAGAATTTCGACCTTTACTCTTGAAAGAATGGTCATGTTTAAACTCACAAAGGACTACTCTGATCAACCAAAGATCTTTTCTACTTCGTTGCAGACGATCTGGCATCATACCTCTACATATCAAACACAGGTTCAAATTTTTAGATTTACATTTTAACCATGAAAAAAATGCTCGTAAACTTCACTCTCTGTACTCTCAAAGTTCTATTAATATTCTCAATCTGGAAATTAATGATATACATTTCTCTAGGAATCAAACTTTGTTTTGATTACACAAAATCGAAAAGATCATTCAAATGGTTTAAAAAATGGTTTAAAAATCTTACAAACACTGAAATTCCAGAAGTAATAAATTTGGTTTCTTTGGGACCTAAATTCTCAACAAATTATATTAATATTCATGATCTACATGTTCAAAACTTTGTACACAAACTATTTTAGATCATATTTCGAATCTTGAGTTTAAAAATCGTCAAAAATTTGATAATGTCATCAATACTGATATATTCACTTTCTAAATTTCAATATACTGCCACAACTCAAGAAAAATGTAATAATCTAATCTCTTATTTACATCACAATAATTACCTCTCATCTTGAAGCTAAGCAACTTAAAAATTATTCCTCAATTACTCCGAGGGCATATGGTGTTCCTAAGATTCATAAATTAGACAACCCTTTAAGATTGATTGTTTCGACTATAAATGGACCTACGTATAATCTTTCAACATTTATTTCTAAAATTTTAAATAACATAATTGGTAAAAACGTATCATATATCACTAATAGCACTTCTTTTGCTCAAAACATTAAAAAACAAAAAATTCCCTCAAACTACATTTTAGTTTCCTTGGACGTAGAATCTATGTTCAACAACATACCAGTCTCAGAAGTTTTGAGTTGCGTTGAGGACAGATGGAATGAAATTGTTGAATTCACTGATATACCTCTTAAAAAATTGAAACGAAAAAATACCTATCATAATTTCCTTTTTTGCAAGAAAGAAGTTACTACTATCGACGCAAAAATTATAGGCATCTGCCTTTGAAGCTTAACAACTCAGCCAAAAAAAATTCTAGAGTAATGAGTAAATAGTCATTTGAAAGCTGAAAGTGTTCCACGTAAATGAACTTGAAGACGTTAATCTAAAACATTTTGTGTGCTTTGCAGACTGAAAAATGTAAAAAAAAGTAAGGAATTTCGGGCACATTTAAGAAGAGTCAAGTTTAGAGCATTATTTCTTATACAAGAGGCAATGGGAAAAATTTGAAAAAATTCATGAATATGAGGGAAACATTTGTAAACAAATTGCAGTGGACAAATTTGAGAAATAATAAAAATTGTGGCTTAAAATTACAAAAATGTACAACTATACTACCTTCAGTTCTAATGAAGATATTGAAGCGATTCAAACTCCAAAGTGTAACGGATAGGCTCTGTAATTATTTACAATCTTCCTTTCTTATCTTATCTTTTAATCAAAGTATTACCTCTGCTTTACTTAATCTTAAATATTTGAAATCAGTTATAAAATCAGCGATCCCGAAAAGTCTGTAAGGAAAGCTTATAAACTAATAAGTAGAAATCTTGAAAACAAACCGTTCTACCAAGTTTCATAAAAACGTCCACGAAAACCTATGCCGCCATTCTCAAAGACCCGGAGATGGAGATAGAAACGGAAGAGGAAAAGGGTACGCGAAATGGCCAGAAGGAAGAAAGCCCGTGGCAAGAATCCGAAGGAACAAGAAGAGGTCTCCAAAAAAGAGAGAGGAGGTGAAACGGAAACGGAGACCGAAGCGGGCCAGTAGAGCCATACCTAGCGATCCTTGTCGTTCTCAAAAAGGGACAGGACAATAATGCGTTCACCCAAGCGCTAACCCGCGTAATCGGAAGCAAGGCGTAAGTCAAGCCGTTGATCGTCAAAGGATCCTTAGAAATAAGGGATCTAGACGAAATGACAACGAGGGAAGAGACAGTCGCAGCTGTAAGAGAGAAATTAGGGAAAGGAGACCTAGTAATACTGTGCAAGTTGTTCACGAGTTACGGCAAAGTCAAGGTAGCGGTGATACAGCTGCCTCAGGCCTATGCGAAAACTCCATAACAGGTAAGCAAAATCAAAATTGGCTGGATTAACTGTAGAATCCGCGTTTCCTGTTGAAAATGTGGCGAACCGGGCCACAAACATAAGGACTGCAGCAAGGAACCCAGGTGTACGATGTGTCCGGACAAGGATCTTCCAGACGCCAAGCACACCGCAGGCAGCCGACTTTGCTCTAGCTTTAGAGCAGAGTTACGGAAGGCGGCAAACGGACACCAGAGTTAAGGATACTGCAATTCGACCTACATAGGAGCAAAGCAGCACCAGACCTACTTAAACAAACGGCCAAAGATAAGTAGGTGGACATAACTGCTCTTTAGCGAGTAACAAAGGGAACCAGACCTCTCAAACTGGCATCAGGACGCAACAAGCAGGACAGGAAGAAATCCAAATATGTAACCCTGATCTACATTTAAACCAATTCCCAACTAATTTCGCAGCTACGCATGTGGCTAGGAAGAAGGCACGGTGAGGTCGGAATCTACCTAACGCAAGCACTTACCGGACATGGGTGTTTCAACGCGTACCTAAAGCGGTTCAAGGTCAGGCGATCGAAACGGACATAGAGGTTAAGCCCAACGATATGATCTCTCTAATGGTGCATTCTAAGAAAAAATCCATAACGAAACGGATGACGCAAGAGTCATCAACGCTACTATAAAAGAGGCCTCTTCTCGCGATGTTAAAACCCTAACGGGGAATACCGTGAACAGATCTAGACCCGTCTTGGAAGAGTCCGACACAACGTCTGTCAAAGATTTCCCTCTTTTCCTCCGGTAAAAAAAAAACAAACTTTTATACAAAAACGTAAAATTTTTGAAATTTTGGCCGCCAAAATGGACCAGCCACTTTGAATTTTTTAATTTCGGCATCAAATTCGAAGTCAAGTTTTATACAAATCCGATAAATTCTTAAATTTTCGCCAATTTGGAGGTCTCCTGGCCAAAGATATTATAAACCTAGATGCAAAGCTGAGCAGATGACACAGAAGTTTTCGCCGAAAAGGACATCTAGTGGTGATATAAGTAAGTGAGAGAGCAATATTCTCCTTCGCTTTTGCTCCTGTACAAAATTTTGGTCTTGGCCAACTAGCAATAAAAAAACCTACTTTTTTCAATTTATGCCTACGCCTTCGAAACTCTTACTTCAGATTTCGAATTTGGGGAAATTCTTTCTTTCTTAGGCTTTCATTTATCATTCTGAGAAAGTGCGTGAATTACAAATGAAATATTACAAAACACTACTTACTTTCCTCTCCTCTGACTGCGTATTTCATATTTATTTCAGGGCAGAATTGTGACATCTTAGAAGCAACTTCACCAGTTTGAACTGCTAGTTCGTAAGTAGGAGATAAACATAAAACTTGAGGATAAGGTTTAGAGCTGTCTACTCTACTGAGCATGGCTAAAACAAATGCTGCCGTTTTACCAGTTCCAGACTGAGACTGAGCGATCATATTTTGAGGTCTGAAAATTTAAAAACATATAAATTATTAAAACAATAATATTAATAATAAAACTATAATAACAATAATTAAATATGATAATCTACTATTCATTCTTTCATGCATTCTGTCCACATTGAAGCTCCTATGTTTCCGCTCGCTGTTTGCATTTCTTTTGTCTCGCGACTTTTTCCATCATGTCAATCTAACAGTTTATCAGTATACGTCAGTTTGTCGTCTGATAAGATTATGTTCCCACTTCAAACAACATGAACCCTGCATGAAAATACTTTCGTTTAAATTTAAATGACGATTGCCATAATGTTAGACATATTATAACAATTTTTATCTGACTTTAGGTATACTTAAGTAATGAATAAAAGGCAAACTCGACTGTCTATTAATTAAAACTATTTCTCTTTACCTGTTTCTAAAAAGTTCTTAACTTAAGAGAGAATTTTATTTCTCAATTGATTTCTGTAGGTTTTATATGGCGAGATGCATGTACAAAAAATTAATCGCAATATTTTTATACATTTTCTATTGAAAATGTGCTAATTAAAACGTTAAAAATTGGATATTTTCTAATTTATCAATTATAAATGTTAGTTCTTCAAATATCTATGAACGATTTTGTGATAAACATTTTTAAAAAGTAACTACTTAAGAAAACAATATTTGACAGACCTAAATGATTTTTATACTGAAAGTATTTTAACTTTGTGGTTTTACAATGTAATTGTGTGAAATTAATAATTAAATAATAGAAAAATTAAAATAGTTTCAACGATTTAATGGCAGAAACTCAAAATCTTAATTTAAAAATATTGTCTCATTTTGAAGACAATAGAATAACACTTATTCAAATTAGAAGACTTTCAATTCGTAATAAATTATAGTTATGAAATTTTAAGTGTTTTAATTTTTCATTTTAAATGTTTCAAATTTTGAAGAGTTCTTCTTTTGATGCTTTATTTCTTAGTTTATAAGATACAGCTTTTTGTCTTTAAGGTTTTAATTTATTATTTTACGCTGTGTATAGATGTCTGGTGCCGTTATCTAAGTTGGTATTCGGCAGACTGTTAAAAAAGAGTTATTTGGTGTTTTCGATTGTTTCATTCGCTGTCGATGACAATTGTAATTTTAGACGGCTTATTTTATTGTTAAAAAAATTCTCTATAATTCTATTCGTGGGAGTTTTAGTAAAAATTAGCTTCCTGTTTAGGAGGAATGAGGAAGTGGATGGTCATATAAAAGGAGTGCACAGTGGGCCAGGAACCATAAAAAGTGTTCAAAATTCGATTTTACGTCGAATTCATCTAAAACTTGGTATACAAGGGTTTTTGGGGACGCTAATTTCAAATTTGATGTCAAAAATTACAAATTCAATATGGCGGATCCAATATGGCGGACGAGTATTTCCAAAAATTATTGAATCTACGTCAAACGTGGTATCTAGGGGTTTTCGAGGGCGCTGATTCCGAATATGACGTCACAATTAAAAAAAAGAAAATGGCGGATCCAATATGGTGGACGAGTATTTCAAAATATTATTGAATCTACTTGAAACCTGGTATCTAGGGGATTTTGAGGGCGTTGATTCCGAGTCTGACGTCAGAATTAAAAAAAAATAAAATAGCCGTTCCAATATGGCGGACGAGTATTTAAAAAAAAATATCAAATCTATTTCCAAATTGGTATCTAGGGGTTTTCGAGGGCGCTGATGTCAAATCTAAAGTCATAATGTGAAAAAACAATATCGCGGATCCATTATGGCTCACAAGTCTATCAAAACATTATATATTGGATCGGCCATTTCGTTTTTTGGACTTCTGATGCCAGATTTGGAATCAGCGTCCTCGAAAACCCCTAGATACCACGTTTCATGTAAATCAATCATTTTTTTAAATACTCGTCTGCCATATTAAATCCGCCGTTTTTTTTAAATTCTGACGTCATATTCGGAATCAGCGCCCTCAGAAACCATATATAGGTGCCCTTAGATTTTATTTTTGTAGATTTTGATGTGTTTTTCGACTTCTGGCAAAAGAATCCACGAAAAGTCGACAAACATTTTTTGTTTTGTTTTTTCCTTTATATGTGATTATTAATCCATCTAGATGGTAGAAGGATAGAAGTCTTTGAAATATAAATAAAAAAAATCGTTCATGATTGCATGAATGTGCCTGTCATTGGCCTACAAAATGTACTATAATTGCAGTTACCAGGGTTTACAACGGGGATCTTACAGGCCTTTAGAGACCCTAATTTGTTTTATATTTTCTATCAAATTTTGATATAATTTTTTTCAGTTATTTTTATTTTTATTACTATACTGATGGCAAACGGCGATACCACGCTGAAAACACCAGTTCTCGTAAGATCACTGAAGTTAAGCATTGTTGGGCGCGGTTAGTACTTGGATGGGTAACCGTTCAGGAATACCTGCGTGCTGTTGGTCCGTCGTGGGTGTGGTGAGCCCACATTGGTAGTAAATATCCACCTAGAAACACTACCCGAATCGGGTAGTGAGGCAATGAACTTTCGAGTTCGAACTGCTAATCTATGTATGTATGTATACTGATGGCAGGCACTGCACTGACATTTTCACTAAAATCTTCATCTATACCGGCACTGTTATTCCCCCAGATGTTCCGCCATATTATATTTTTATAGCTTAATGAGAATGCTCTATATATTATATAGTGAGAAATTGCAGCGCCGCGCGCTATCATGCGTGGACGACTCCATGCTTGAGTGCGCAGTTATTCGTTGTTTCTTCAGCAGGATATGAACTCCAGCAAAAGTGAGCACCCATGTGTCGAAGTAGATATCCCAAGGAACCCACTGGTACCTTACCTTTTTGGATGTAAAGGGGAATGCCGGGGAATGAAGTTTCGGCAGCAGGTGTTGCGGAGAAAAATCGAATATTTTGTGAATAAAACATGTGAATTTTAAAATTTTTGATGAGTTTTGTAGCTTCTTCGTCATTTCATGGATTTATTGATCCAAACTGAATTACAAAAAATCAAAAACCGATTGCTTTTCGGTAAATATCATAAAATTGTATCCCTTCTTTTTAGTCACCAAGTATAGAAAATCGAGTTCCATTTTTCGACTTTGACTATTTCTCAACGAAACACAGGGCATCTGGTTGATAAGAAACTCCAAATACAGATACTTCAAGGAGTCTGAAAGTCGAAAATATATTCAATTGATTCAAGTTCAAAACTTGAATTTTGGCCAAAAAAGTGCGATCTTGGCCCACTGTGGAGTATGTATGTATACCATTAAGCCATTTCCCTTTCAGGGTAGGCGTGACACTACCCGATTCGGGTAGTGTTTCTAGGTGGATAGTTTCTTGTAGTAAATAACTACAAGTGTGGGCTCACCACACAAACGATGTGCCAACAGCACTCAGTTTTCTCGAGTGGTCACCCATCCAAGTACTCCCCGCGCCCAACGCTGCTTAACTTCAGTGATCTGACGGGAACTGGTTTTTTCAGCGTGGTATGGCTGTTGGCCATGAGTATGAGTATGAGTAGGGCAAATGTAGTGATGAGGCAGGTGTGTGAGTTGAAAAAGAAGTTTTTGCAGATGATTTTGGAAGGGGAATGAAATTGTTCTACTCGCTGTTGATGAGTGTGTTATTGTATGGATTGAAGGTGTGGGGGTGGTAGGGAAGTGAGGAGGTAAATAGGATACAGGAGAGGTATGTGAAGTGGATAGTGGGGTTGGCAACGAATACACCTAATTATATTTTTAGGAGGAAGACGGTGGGAAAGAGTTTAGGGATTCTAACAGGGTGTCGGGCGTGTAAGTATGAGGGAAGATTTTTGGAAGAGGAAGGAAGTAAGCTGGTTAGGGATTGTTGAATGGTGACGGAGAACAGAGAAGAGATGGGGGAGATGGAGGTGGACAGAGAAAGGTATTTTAGAAGGAATGGGCTGCAGAAGGATGAAGTAAGAAGTATGCATGAGGGGGGGGAGAAAGGTTATGGGTGGTCAATAAGAAAGGCATGGAGAGAGAGAAGGCAGCAGGGGAGGAGAGAATAAAACGGTCAAGGTTTAATCAGAACTATGGGTCGATTATGCCAAGGAAGAAAGCGCAGTATTTGTGTGAGAAAGGAGAGGAAGAAAGTCAGGAACTTATAGCGAGGATGAGATGTGGCTGCATGGAGAGTTTTAATAAGTTCTGGCTTCCTAGGGAGAAGAGAATGCGTGAATTGTGCGGGAAGGGGTATACAAGGGTGGACCACTGGTTGGAGGATGGCGAGAGGGTGTAAAGGAGTGGGATAAGCATTGACGTATTATTGCATGAAAGGGGGGACAAAAGAGCGGTTGCATGGGTGAATGGGGTGTTGGGTAAGATGGGGATGAAGAGAAGAAAGGAGGAAAAGGAATGGAGAAGGAAAGCTTGTAAAGAGGAGAGGACGTAGATATAAGTGAAATATTATTATTGTAAATAGTGGATAAGTATTAGATATTAACCGCAGAGGCAGAGTTTGACAATGCGAGGCAAGGCGAAAGATAGGGACACGCGTGCAAGGCGAAGCAGGAAGGCAGGGCGGCAAGAGCGAGCGGTCATAGAATTAAGGTGTGGATGGATGTTAGTAAGTAAGGATTAATTTTAAGACAATTCTGTACAACATGGAGGTGTAAGCCAGGCAATTTTTCAAGGCCAGTTGTAGAAAATGTCTTATACAAAATAATCTTTCAAGTATATAAATGGTTAACATTAAACTAATACTCTGTAGGTTGCATCCCTATTTATGGAGATGCCAGCAAGCTTAAAAAAATACAACTTCAACACTATAACAACGAGGAAAACAAAAATAAAATTATTATCTGCAATTCCAATATAGGAATGAAAACTTTTCATAAAGGTCAATAACGCTTCCCTAAACTTTTAAAAAGTTTAAAAACAATTTTATTTTGTTTCTGCATCGTATATTGTCAAAAATTACAAAAAAAGAGACACATCTAATTTATCCAGAAAAGTGTTTTTTATAGTACTTCAAACTATTTTTTCTGACAACCTAAATCCCATAAATGATAGAATAGTGTTTTTCATTCACAATAGATAATTAATGAGTAATTTTAAAAATAATTCAAAAATTTACTTCTTATCTTTAAATTTCATTAAAAGTACTTTAAAAGGACATTTATTTTTTTAATCATCTAAATGAATAAATTTTGGCTTCAAAGCACCCTATGGTGAGTTTAAAAGACGATTAGAAAATCAATTTTGTACTATAAGTATTCTTTTTTTAATAGTTGAATCCTATCTAATAGTTTATTTTAAAAGAGGTCGAGTGGTGCTGGTGATATTTTCGTTCGTTGTAGATATAAAAATAATAAATTAAAATTCAATTTTTATCATTGACGACTAATTGTGTTCCTAAAAAGATTCTGTACAATATTCTATTCGTGGGAGTTTTATTAAAACAGAAGTTTTACACAAGTTAAACCTATACCAAACAAATTATTTATAATTTTTTTAAATAATAACTGGTTAGATTATTTTTAATAAAACTCCCACGAATAGAATGAGAGAATCTTTTTCAAAATAAAATAAGTCGTTAATTATAAATATTGAATCTTAAATTACAATTGTCATCTACAGCGAAAGAAAAAATAGGAAACACCAAATAACTCATTTTAAATTTAAAAAATACATATTCAACTATTTATAAAAAGTTAACATTCACATTCTCCTGTAAAATTATTTGAATGATAGGCAAAACAGAGTTTCAGAAAGGACCCCGCACAAAATGTACATAAAATGGCTCCCAGTCGACTTTGACTAAACATTGTAAAATTGTAGTTCTCATCGTATTGATCAAAAGTGTTGATGGCACCATGTTCCGAAAATGGACAGTTTTCGAGTTACAGAGGATTAGAAATCGAACCATTTTAACAAACTTAGGCTAATATCTTGAAAACTGCAGGTCAGGGAAAAAATGTTCCCTATGAAAGTTATTGCGCTCTGACGAGGAAATGCAAAGGGAGTCATGACCTTAAGCCATACCACGCTGAAAAACCCAGTTCTCGTCAGATCACTGAAGTTAAGCAGCGTTGGACGCGGTTAGTACTTGGATGGGTGACCATTCAAGAATACTGACATGAGTGCTGTTGGCACATCGTGGGTGTGGTGAGCCCACACTTGTAGTTATTTATAACTACAAGAAAAACCTAGAAACACTACCCGAATCGGGTAGTGTCACGCCTACCCTGAAAGGGAAATGGTTTAATGGTATATATATTCAATGTGAACTTGCCATTTGTTGCTAATATTCGGCCGATAAAAACAAGATATGAACAGGAAATCAATATATGGGCGATTTGCAAATAGATTTCAATTTTGGTTTCAGAGATGCGAGTAAACTGAAGTTCTAAATTATGCAACAATTGTTATCATTTTTCTTAGATATATGTACCAGGATGTACTTTATAACGTGGAAAAGCTGTTTGATCTAGACTATTGAATTTTTCAACTAATTTGTGACTAAATTATTCTTTTACTTAAAGTACATCACTATAAAGGTTTAAAACTGGGTTTGGCAGGCTTAGGGGGTCAAAATATTTCGATTTTTTTTTTAATTTACAAAAGTTGTCTGCACATTCTAAAAAAATTTCGAAATTATTTTTAAAATTGTTCTCAAAAATTATTTTGAAAATTTTTCTCAAACATTTTTTTTTAATTTTTGTTTGAATTTTTTTTAAATTTTTGTTAAAAAATTTGTCAGTATTTATAATCTCTAGTATGTTAGTATTGCAATTTGAACTGCATCATATATTTGAAAAAAGTGCCCAAGGCCAATATTATTTAAAAAATTTTACCAGTCCTGTCACATTTCAAGTATGTGAATCTGTAGAGAGGGACACTTTAGGGAGGGTAAAAAGTGACTACTTAATTACAAAAATGGTATACCTAACTGTAATTTTTTTTGTACTTTTTCTGTATGGACTAATAAAGTAGGTCACCATATGTGCTGTAATCCCCTTAGTAAGTCAAAAATGTTATAGGATCATCGAATAAACATCGAGGGACGTACAAATTGAAATCTATTTGAAAATCGCTCATATAGCCAATGAAGGCAAGCCATGAGCAAGACTTAATCAATATCCAGACAATGAAGGCAAGACATGAGCAGGATGTTGTTAATATCTAGTCAGTGAAGGCAAGATATGAGCAGGACTTAGTCAATATCCAGCCAATGAAGGCCAGATATGCGCAGGATGT
>CAKNYM010036154.1:0-10238 GCA_932195095.1 Andricus curvator
GAGTACAGTTCCACCGACCAAGCTTCGGCGGCGTGGCGTCGCTTATACGTGAGTGGCGCGGCCTATCTTGCGCCTTGGAGGTGGAGGGGATACACAGGAGTAAGCGAGGATCCCGAGAGTGGTATCCGTCTTCTCTTTTCAACCTATGTATCCCCTCCACCCCTAAGCCACTGGATACGCCACGCCATTCACGTATAAGCCACGTCACGCTGCCGAAGCTTGGACGGTGGAACTGTACTCATAGAGTACAGTTCCACCGATCAAGCTTCGGCAGCGTGGCGTCGCTTATACGTAAGTGGCGTGGCGTATCCAGTGGCTTGGAGGTGGAGGGGATACATAGGTTGGAAAGAGAAGGCGGAACCACCCTCGGACTCCTCGCTTACTCCTGTGTATCTCCTCCACCTCTAAGCCACTGGATACGCCGCGCCACTCAAGTATAAGCGACGCCACGCCGCCGAAGCTTGGTCGGTGGAATTGTACTCATAGAAGTTCCGTGGTCCGCCAAACCATAGAAGGATTAACATGAGAAATTCCACCACATCCGGCTTACTCTCCACACATTGCTCCATCCGAGAACCACCTTTTTCGCTCGTTACAAAACAGCTTAGCTGAACACCAAATTAAAATTGAAGCTGAAGTGCGAGAAATGGTGGATGACTTTATAGCCTCAAAAGATCAAGCTTTCCTTCGCCATGGAGTCCATCAATTATCTGACCGTTCGCGAACAGTAGTAGAAGCCAGCGGCCACTATATTAAATTAATACTTGCATTTTGTTAGAATTTTATAAATAGAATAAAAATTGCTTGAAACGGGTAGAACTTCTTTGTACACCTGATAAATTAAGATATTAAAAATGAATGTTGTGTTAACGGATAACAAGTTATCGCTGATAACCCAACAATAAAGCATTTTACAGAAAAGAAGTACATATTTTTATTAAAATTTGCTTCATTAAGTCACCTTCAAAATATGGTTCTTATAATAATAAATATGTGCAAGGGAGCAGCCACAAACCACGTTACGAATTTTGAGTTATTTGTGGGCCCCCCCCCCCCCCAAAGTAACGTAACCGTTTAAATTCCTAAGATTTCAAGGCGCTCTTTGAGCAAGATTACTTTTTCTAGCTGTTACGCGTGTGATGTTTGAGCAAGATATAAAGACGCTTTAAGTATGATTAACTTTTTACGTTTTGAAGTGTATTAAATAATTTTCAATTATTAACCAATTTGAACGTGGATATTAAGCTTAAGCTATAACATTTATAAAAAACTGTTTTGTTACCAGATGACATAAAAACTCGGTGATATTTATAAAGTGATTATAATTATAAAATTATAACGGGAATCAAGAAGTTGTATATTCTTTACTTAGGAGGATAAAAAGACTTTTGCCTCCTTCGTGCACACGATACTTTATGTAACAAATGCATGATTTACAAGTTTATCACGTCTGCAATTTAAGGTTAGGTTGACGCGGCCATAATCGTACACGGGCGACTGCGAACGCGGTTACGCGCAGTACGATTATTATCAGCCCGTTATCCTCATAGAAGTATGTATGGACTCATTATTGAACCGCGCCCATGCGCATTCGCTCTCGTTCCTCCTGTTGTGTAATCGGCTACTTTCGAAACTAAAAGGTCGCTAATAAAACACGTAAATAATTCCTGCGTTACACACAAATTATTTATTTGGTAATTTTGCAATTAATTCTGAAAAATATGTGTATTTAACAATTAGATCTTAAGCTTTATTTCAAGCACCATGAAAAAAGTGACTCAGAGAATACGTTGCCGGATGGCATTCACTCATATTTAATCGAATTTATTTTGATACAGTGTAAGCTAAAAATAATTAGGACATACTGTATTATGGGAAAAAAGGCATAATGGAACCCTGTAAAAAGAAATTATTTCTCCAAACAAAAACTTATAATATTCCAGGAACATGATATTCTCAACTTTTTGAGTCTCACCCATAAGGTAGTATTTGATACTGGAAAATTTGTACCATTCGAATTTGTAATGTCATTTTTGTTTTCCGTTTGTTTTAAAAATAAAATAACAGAATAAAATAAAACACGTAAATAAATTCAGTAAGAAAATTCCAGGTACAATTTCTCTGAATCTAGAAAAGTTTTCGAGTTTCGCCTCTAACTGCGATTGAGTACCGAACACGTACCAAAATTTAAATCTAAATGTAATAGAAAATCACTACACGAAACGGTCGTGTCAGACTTCTAACACTTGAATTTGGAAACTCGAGTGTTTTGTGAAAGTTCATGTTACTCTCTCGGGTGCAAGTTCCATAAGTTATTTACTCAGTACATATATACATAACTCCAACAGCTATTGGATAACTCTTTTTTTGATAGACCAGAACTCTAGTAATCCGATTGCTTTTGCATATTTAATCATTTCATTTTCAAGCTCAAATATTCATAGTATTTTCCTCCTCTTATCTTCTATTTATAGCTATCACTTTGCTAGCTTGTGTATTTTATACGATAATTGATTAAACATAAAATACAATAACACTTCCAGTATAGGCCATGAGCTTCTCACTCGAGTTTTAAAATAACCTTTTTAAATTTTTCGAGAAACAATTTGAAATGTGGTCTTCCTGTGATAAATAATAAAGTAAATACAATCCTGCAAATGGCTTCCTTATTTCTCAGTGGGAAAGATTAGTTACAGTCAGACAATGTACTAAGATAGAATACTTGATCTTTGCTAATGGAACATTAATCTTCTCTTTACTTGAAATCAAAAGTTACTTAAGCGGTGTTTTAGCGTACATTCAGAGAAAACTTTCATTCAAATATTTAAAAAATCTTATATTCTTGATTTAAAATTAAAATTTATTTACATTTGTTTATGCGAAATGAGACGCATTATATTTTGTTATGAAATATTCAATTATTTGTATTAGCACCGAAAAAATATAAGCTATCTATCAATATCAACAGATTAGATCAATCGCTGGAAAAATGTAACTAAAATAATTATATTTTTATTTAAGACAGCCTTAATACATGGATAGTCCGTTACTTAAATTTAAAAACATTTTGTTTCTATTCATTAAGAAACCATTGGTAGGAGCTTCAGACAATCTCGATGAATAAATTTCCAAAACCATCCTAGTAGTGCAGGAATTCAGATTCCTCACGTAAAGAAACGGTTTTTATCAAACATCAATTTCTCACATTTTCAGAATGTAAAATTTCCACATTCGTTCTCAATATTTTTCTGGTTCCATGATGCCTGCACATCGAATTGGTTTTCATAATTTAAACCAATTCTAACACCGGTGTTAGAATGTTTCCTATCGAGAAAAATAGGTGGAACAAAACTTTCTAAAATCTCAAACGCATTTTTGTTGAATACCTAATTGGTTGCATACTGAGTGAATATAACTTTAATTAGCTGTTTTTAGTTTGTCCTTTTGAATTTTCAAGAGTTTTGTGAATCGAAATTTCCAAATGAGGATTTTTAATTCTAAAAATTTATTTCTGAAAAAGAAAAATTAAATTGTAAATAATTCTTTAATAATAAAGGCAACAATTCTGTTCTGAATTCATTTCTGAATGTTTCTAAACATCATTGACAAAAGAGGACATTTTAATATTGGGAAATAATTATGTTCTTAACATTTTACTACCAAACTATAATTTGTAAGCTTTTGCACACTTTCCAAAAGATGAAAAAAAAGAATAATTTATAGACAAAAACTTGGTACCGGTACCGAAAATAATATTTTCGTTGAAATTTGAAATAATTTAGGTTTTAATTTAAATGATTAGTTACAAGCTTTGAAGATTTCGAAATTTGTCGAAAAAGAATCTGGAAGGTTTTAAGCCAAGTTTTTCAATTTTTCTAGGATTTTAAAAAATGTTAGGAAAACTTGTAATTAATTCAAAAGATATTTTGAAATTTTAGAAGTTTCGAAAAGATTAAAAAATAATTTAAAATTTGGAAAAATTTTAAACAAATTGTAGATTTTTGAAAATTTTTAAATAAAATGTTGAAGCTTTTAAAGGGGTTTTGAAGGGTTTGAAAGTTTTCAAGATAGGCTGCGTCTAGTCGTCCCGAAAAATTGGGAAAGTTGGAAAGGGAGATGGACTAGTCGTCCCGAAAATTCAAGGCGAGTGGCCATGGTAATGAAAAATATTGGTCGAGTCATCCCGAATTTCGGGACGACGAGACACTTGATTTAAGCTAATAAAATTTTTTTCTTAAGATTCCAGGGAAAATTAAAATTGATTTTTTATTTAAAAAAATAATTTGACGCAAATATTTGAAAAAATTTGAAAACATTTTAATTGATTTCCTAAAATTTCGGAAAAGAATGAGAGAAAAAATTTGAATGAATTTAAGAGATATTGAGAAGTTTTTAAAAGATACAAATATATGTAATTTTGAACTTATAAATATTTCAATAAATTTAAAACCAAGTGAAGGTTTTTGAAGATTTCCAACAAAAATTTGAAAGGTTTTTAAGAATTTTGAAAGGATTCAAGGGAATAAAAATATTTTCAGATTTCTGAGAAATTTTCAAAAGATTTTTTACTTTAGAAAATCAATTTTAAGTGAATATTTAAAAATATTTCAAAAAAGATTCCAAAAGATTTTCAAAATTGTCAAAAAAGAATCTGAAAGATCTTAAAGAAAAATGTTTCGATTTTGCAAAATTACAAATTTTAGACTAATTCGCATAAATTTGATAGATATTTAGAAGTTTTCAAAAGTTACAAAAATAATTCAAAATTTGAAAAGATTTCGAAAAACTTAAAACAAAATTTAGATTCTTGATGATTTCGAAATAAAATTGTCAAGTTTTTTTTATGGATTTTGAAAGGTTCCAAGGTAATACAAAAATTTCCTTAAAATTTCTAGGAATGTTTAATTCGATTCTTAATTTTTTCAATTAATTTCAAGAGAATATACAAAAATAATTTAGAACATTGAAAGATCTCCGAAAATGTAGAAAGTATTTTTTAATTTTTTTCAAACGTCAAAAATTCCAATCTTACTTAAAATTTTCCTAATTTTTTGAAAATCCTGCCAAATAAAAGAAAGTTAAATTGCGAGATACTTTCTCGACATGTCCTAAATCTTCAAAAAATATTTCTGAATTTTCTTGAGAAAGCTAGGCAAATTATATTTAGAGTTTAGAAATTAGAATTTGACATATATCTGAAATTTTCAAAAACCTTTTTAAATTTTCGCAAGAATCTCAGAAAAATTATACTTATATAACTCTCAAACAAATAAACGTAAAAAATAAATAGTTATTCTAAAGTTTTATTTCGTATTAAAAATGATTTTTCCCCGCCAACCGAAAACTTACACGCGCGCGTAGCGCACGATTTATAATGCTAATTCATTTAAAAATGAATTTACTTAATGGAGAAAGAGTAATCCTCTTTTCCCATTAAAAGCTAAAAGATTTTTCTCAAAGTTTCCGAGCTTTCGAGAGAGGAATAGTGAATTTTAAAATTGTAATTGTACATCTTAGTAAGGTTTAGTTAGGTAATATGTTCACTTGATCAAGAGCTTTTTCTGAAACGTTATCCAAGAAGACCTCGTCTCATTCTCTCGGGTCCACAAAAGCGTGTTAGATCCATTTATTTTTCTAAAGCGAAATGAGGGCGTTCTCTGAAGTTAAATGGCTTTTCACAATAGAGTGGATTTACAAAAGAAAAATAGTCCTGTGGCTTTCCTGTACATGAGAAAAATCATAAATTCAGGTTCTTCCTAAATGTTCTTGCAAGTGAAATAGAAATTCTCTGACACGAGGAATCAGAAATTGAAAAATGAAGCGTCGGATAAAGGAACACATTTTAAATTTTAAATTCTCTTCAAAGCCAGCAATAAGACAATGTTAAATGAAAAAGTTGTATGAGATACTTTTCCAAATAAAAAATACGTTCTTTACATAAAATGTACCGCTGCGAAGTACTATGGATGTATTCACTTTGGGTGTATTTATTTGTTGAAGGTTTCTCTCATTTAGAGAGATTAAGACAAATTATTTTGGTCACACGTTCAATACATATGTTTATTTAGTTGAAAAACCTAAAATAAACCGACGTTTCAACCCGTCTTTGGGTCTTTCTCAAGGTAAACTAGCTGTGAATTTGATCTCGAGTGTTTCCACTTTGTTTGTATTTATAATTATATGGTACTCATTTCACGAGCAATTTGCTTCCCGTTAGCAAATGTATTTGCTTCGTCATAGAGAAAGCACTAGTTTTTTGTTCAATAATAGACAAGCCAAAGTCTTCATTTTGATCAATTTAAAACTAGAAATTTACAAAAAATACAGAATTACAAAATAACACTAACAATTTTTTAAATACAAAGACAAATGAGACAAATCAAATTTTGTATTCGAAATTATAATTTTTTGAGCTGGAAAAGGGAACGGAAAAGCTCTGTCGCACCCTATCCCTTTCCCAGCTTTATGATTTCTTTACAACAATTGTCAGAATTATTTTATTTGAAAATTTATGATCAAAGAGTTTTTTTTATTTATGCGTCAACTTTGAATTATACATACATACATTGATTAGCAGTTCGAACTCGAAAGTTCATTGCCTCACTACCCGATTCCGGTAGTGTTTCTAGGTGGATATTTACTACCAATGTGGGCCCACCACACCCACGACGGGCCAACAGCACGCAGTATTCCTGAACGGTCACCCATCCAAGTACTGACCGCGCCCAACAATGCTTAACTTCAGTGATCTTACGAGAACTGGTGTTTCCAGCGTGGTATCGCCGTTGGAAGTATTTACTTACTTTGAAGTATTTTGATGAAAAAAGTTTTTCTGTTTGAAACAGATGTTTCCAATATTATAAATGAGCATAGCTTTCTTAATCTTCAATAAAGTATATTAATATTATAGATCAATCGATTTGCCTCGAATCAAGGAATCTTTTCCGTTCTTGCATCAATTTTGAGTTATGTTAGTGAAAAAAGTTTGACGATAAAAACCCGTGTTTTCAAATATTATGCATTACCATAGCTTCCTTACTCTTCAATAAAATTTATCAATGTTATAGGTCAATCGATTCATCTTGAATCAACACAACTTTTCTATTCTCGCATCAACTTTAAATTATGAGAATGAGAAAAATTTTTCTATAAAAATCGATTTTAAAAATATATAAAATACCATAACTTCCCTACTCTTTAATAAAATGTATTAATATTGCAGGTCAATCCATTCGTCTCGAACCAAGGAATCTTTTATATTCTTGCATCAACTTTGAATTATATCGAAGAAAAAAGTTTTACTATAAAAAACTGTATTTTAAAATATTATCCATTACCATAGCTTCCTTAATCTTCAATAAAATGTATTAATATTATAGGTCAATAAATTCGTCTCGAATCAACACATATTTTCTGTTCTTGCATCATATTTGAATTATGTTAATGAAAAAAGTTTTACTATAAAAAATCGATTTTCAAAATATATAAATTATTACCATAACTTCCCTACTATTCAATGAAATATATTACTATTATAGGTCAATCAATTCGTCTCGAACCAAGGAATCTTTTATATACTTGCATCAACTTTGAATTATGCTAATGAAAAAAGTTTTACTATAAAAAGCCGATTTTTAAAATATTATTGAGCAATAAATATTTTTAGAAATCCTTCGGTCAGTTTCAAGATATTAGTGGTAAAAAAGAGCCCTCCAAATTTCATCAATTTATCTGCAACCATTTTCAAGTTATCGAGTTCACAATAAAGTGTGACATCCACACATCCGCACACATCCACATACACACACATCCGAACAATTGCTTAGAACATTGTATTAGACATTTTTAAAATGAGGAAGGTTTAATTGAATGAATTAAAATTTTTTGGAAAATGTTACCATTACAAAGCTTCTTCTATGAGGAAGCAAAATTACAAAAGAGTCTGAATAAATCCTCATTGACACCAAAACGCAAGCAAACGGTAATTGTACAAAACCATTTTCAAGTTTTTTGTAGTCGTCGAGGACATTTTTTATTTCTAAGATTGTTAGTGAGTTGAATGGGGTCAAATAAAATTTTTAACATTTTGCTTAGGATGAAAGTTTTTCAGTTTATTTTTTTTTTTAGATTGAAATATTTAATTTATGTAATTTTTATGTTTAACATTGTTCAGTTTTAAATACTTAATTTTAAAACAGATTCATTTCCAAAGTATCTGAAAAATGATTCATTTCTTATGTCTTAAATTTGAAAATGTTAGTTTTTAAATCTCTGAAGTTTTAATTGTTTAGTCTAAAACTTTTTGAATTTAAATGTATTTTTCTGGAATATTTCTCAATCAGAAATTGGAAACCTGAACAATTGAACAGTTTTAAATCACAATTCTGTCAAATTTAAACAATTTCGGAAAAGGGATTAGGTAGTGTACACACGTTTCATTAATCATAAGCATTAGTTAAAAAAAGCATTTGCCTTTCACTGATGAAGATCAAAAATAAATTAAAATTTTTTCGCGATCAGGGTTCTTCTCTTTGTTTGAAAAAAGCTTAGATTTTTTCTTCTAAATAACTTTAGGTTAAGAAATGAACAATTCCATTATTTCCTCAAAACTGAAGTATTCTTAAATTAGGATTTTGAAACCAAGTCATTGAAAATTAATCATTTTCAAATTTCGCATCACGCTTTTCAAAGATCACTCATTTTAATTCAAAGTGCAACATTAATTTATAATTTGAAATGTGGAGAGAATTGATGAATCATTGATTATTATATATGATAAATAATAATAATTTTTTCAAGACATAAGAAACTATCCTTTTATGCCGTAGAATGAATATTTCTAGATTAATAAAAAAACATTTTTTTAAACTGTCCTCCGTGGACATTTTTATATATCGTAACACTCAGAAAAGAATCTCCTTAATGGCTGGTAGAATTTATATCACAAGGAAAACATCTGCAAGAACTTTCCCTCGGAATTTTTTTCCTGACACTCGGTTTATCACCTCCACCCGCAAGCCTTGAATGCCGGGTTCAGGTTGTTGCCAGGGTATCCGGCCACAAGGATAACGGCTTTTCTACCACAGTAAGCAGGAACGCGGTAGTAAAACTGAAACGCGAAAAGGGGGTGAGGTTGTCCGAGGAAGTTGTTGCTCAGGAAAATAGGGGAAGGGGTTGTATATGACCTCAGGTGCACTGGCCAGCAGAAGACGTTGGCATATCGACCAATGCCACCCAGCGTTGTTACTGCCAACCCTTCTTACCCTCAACCCTCTCGCTTGACACCCTTCGAGCCCATGGTAATTTATTTAAACTATTTTCAAGCCTGAAATTTCTCCACCCACCAGTGAGAGACTTAATATTTACGCTGTACATTCATATCTCACTTTATGCTCGAAAATGCAATTCTCTGTGCGTGCACTACGCCCTGCTGCAATAAAGTAGAGATTTTTGTGGAGGAATTTAATGGGGATTGCCCTTTTTGTTAGTGATCTAGGTGGGAATGTTACAATGCTGGCGGAAGTGATTTAAATACCCACTTTTGTTTTGTTTTATGACACATCTAAAGCTTGTTTATTATTAGTAAACTTTAGTGATTTATGTTTCTGGAAGCAGTTTGTATTTATGAAAGTTTAATGTTCGTTTTGGTTTTAATGTGGAAATTGTACACTGTTTAAAATTTGTGTAGGGATTTCTAGAGACGCGTTCCTAAAGCTTTATGCAGAAATCGTTTCTAAATTTTCCTAAACTGGAACAGAAATTTCAGCAACGTTAACTGCATAAAGCTTCAGTCACATGTTTCAGAAAATTAGGTTACAATTTAGGAATTTTCAGTTACTGTAACTAAAAGTTTCAGGGGATTAAAATATTTTTTCAATTCAATTATCTTAATATAAAATATGTAGTCTATATTTGTCCTGACAATATAAATAGTGAGAAAATATGAGTGAAGTTAATATAAACATATTTCATTCATCGAGTATATTGAATAACCTAGATACTTCGCTCACAGCGATGTTTAATGATGGAAAATTATCATCCGATATTTTTCATAGATTTTATAAACAAATTATATATACAAATGCCCAGTGTCGACATTCAAAGGCCGACAGAAATCGTTTTTTCTCCTAAATTTCCTCAAATTATTTCGCCAGTGATGTTTAGTGATGGAAAATTATCATCCGATATTTTTTTATTATTATTATTATTATTATTATACCATTAAGCCATTTCCCTTT
>CAKNYM010036158.1:6261-31627 GCA_932195095.1 Andricus curvator
GTCATTCTCAATTAAATTGACGCTATTTATTGATTATTCATTTCTGGCGCGTATGAATTGTGTTCTTTACAATTCACTGTTGTACTCAGATTTTTTTCAGATTTTTACAATAACATTCAAAGGTGGCTCAAGGTCATTTTCTTAATAAAATGTTGATTCAATTAAATTTTCTCTAGTCTTTTCTTGAGAAACAGTGTCAATTTATTCATTGCAGCAGAAAAATTAGTTAAAATTTTTAATAACTGCGTGTCATATTACTTTAAGGTCATTCAGGGTCATTTTTCGAAAAATGGTAATTCAAAATTTTTTTCTTTTTCATCTTAGTCATTTTTTTTTTAATTTTGCTTTAAATTAAAAATTGAAAACGTTAAAAACAGTAGGATATCGCAGCTTCATTAATATATGATCAAGTTTCGTTTTCAAATTGTAATTACGAAGAATTAATTATCATAAGTTGCAGAAGAAGGGGTAATGATTTACCTTTTAGAAAAGAATGAGGAAAACTCAGTTGGCGATAAACTGCCATCTAATATGCAAGTGTTGGCACTGTTTTTTCATTATTACAATTTACAAAAAGCTAGTTTTTTTCGACATGCCCTTGAATGACCTTCAAATAATATTACAAACATTTATCAAACAACTTAACTAATTTTTTTTGCCGAAATGAATAAATTGACACTGTTTCTCTATAGAAAAAAAACTAGAGAAAATTTCATTCAATTAACATTTTATTAAGAAAATGACCTTGAGCGACCTTTGAATGTTATTGTAAAAATCTGAGTGCAATATTGAATTGTAAAAAACGCAATTCATACGCGCCAGAAATAAATAAATAATGAAGAGCGTCAATTTAATTAGGAATGATCATTTTTGCCCTGAAATGCCCTTGAGCGACCTTTGAATGTTATTGTAAAAATCTGAAAAAAATCTGAGTGCAATATTGACTTGTAAAGAACAAAATTCATGCACGCCAGAAATAAATAATCAATAAATAGCGTCAATTTAATTAGGAATAGCCATTTTTGCCCTAAAATGGCCTTGAGCGACCTTTGAATGTTATTGTAAAAATCTGAAAAAAAATCTAAGTGCAATAGTGAATTGTAATGAACAAAATTCATGCCCGCCAGAAATGAATAATCAATAAATAGCGTAAATTTAATTAAAAATTGTGATTTTTGCCCTAAAATAGACTTGAGCGACCTCTAAATATTTTTTTTTAATTCTGAAACAAATCATTTTCTCGGTAAAAAGAACAATTTGTAGGGGCGCCAAGTTGAATTTAAAAAAAGCCAAAAAAAAATCACCCTAATAACTATTCCATTTTGGGTTGAAAACTTATATTTTTTAGTTGAAAATTCAATTATTTGGTTGAAAATTCTATTTTGTCTATTTTGTTAAGTCTTCTTTTTTGGTCAAAAATTTAACTATTTTATTGAAATTTTGTTCTTCTGAATTGAAAATTCATCCTTTGTGGTAAAAAAAGTCAACCTTCTTGTTTGAAAATTCATGGTTTTTTTATTTAAAATTTAATTCTTGTTTTGTTGAAATACGAAATATTAAATCCTTTGTTGAGAATTCACTTTTTTTGTTTAAAAATTGAACTATACTTGGTTAAAAATTCAACTATTTTGTTTAAAAATTTAATTATTTTGTTGAATAATAATTATTTATCTCATATAACAAGTGTTTTACACTTTCTTTTTATTTTTTTTATTTTTTTTTATAGTTGAAAATTATTTTATGGGTAACGTTCGTAAAAGTGAAAGAAAATTGAAAACTTTCATTCAACAGTGTACAACGGTATACCCAAGTAATAAGCATACGGTTCTTAAATTTGCATTATCGTGGAAATTACCGTACGACATTCTTGCGGGCAAGCAATAAACTTCAGATTTACTCGATTACACAACATTACCGCATTTCGTCAAGAATAATAATGAGGCTCATTTATTATTTTATTTCCGAGTGCAATCTCTTTTTTTTAATGCAATATCTATTCGTCCGGAAAAATGTTTGCTTTGACCACGACGCAGCCTTTTTAAAATTTATAAAAGCTTCTATTTTAGAAAATATTTAACGTCTTTTCAGACTAGATGAAGCTATGAAAGAAAAATTAATTTAAATAATTTTTTTTCTGAAGAAATATCTCCTTTCGCTCCGCCGGGAATCGAACTACAGAACTACTGATTTCCGGTCGGGTGCTTTCCCATTAAGCTACTAGAGAGATCGAGAGAAGAAACTTTTTTTCAGAAATACACGCATTATTTTTCTAGATGGTACAAATCAAATTTTTCAGGGAATCTGTATTATCATTAGAGAATAACAGAAAATATTTAACGTCTTTTCAGACTAGATGGAGCTATGAAAGAAAAATTAATTTAAATAATTTTTTTTCTGAAAAAAGATCTTCTCCTTTCGCTCCGCTGAGAATCGAACCACAAAACTACTAATTTCCGGTCAGGTGTTTTCCCGTTAAGCTACTAAACTTTTTTTCAGAAATACACGCATTATTTTTCTAGATGGTACAAATAAAATTGTTCAAGGAATCTGTATTATCATTAGAGAATAACAGAAAATATTTAACGTCTTTTCAGACTATTTTTATTTTTTTTTTCTGTTTTTTTTTCAGCTTCTATTTTTATTTTTTTATTTATTAAAAATAAAATTTAATGTTTATTTAGACTAGTATTCTGTATTTTATAAATTATCAAATTTTTCTCATTTTTCCACTTAAATGCAAACTGAATTAATAAAACCCAATAAGAAAATTTGACTATTTTTGCTTGAAAATTTGACTAATTTTGCTTGAAAATTTAATTAGTTTGTTAAAAAATAATTTTTTTAACTGAAAATTCAACTATTTGCTTGAAAATTTGACTATTCGTTTGAAAATTCTATTTTTTTGTTCATCAATTCAACTGTTTTCTTATTAAAAATTAAAATCTTTTTTGGTTGAAAATTCAAAAAGGATTTAAATTTGAACTGGTTTGTTAACAAAATTTTCGTTAAAGATTCATCTCTTTGGTTAAAAATTTAACTATTTTGTTGAAAACTAATTTTTTAACTGAAAATTCAACCATTTGGTTGGAAATTTGTCTTTTTGGTAGAAAAGAAATCTTCTTGGTTGAAAATTAAATTATTTGGTTAAAAATGCATCTATTTTGTTTACAAAATTAATTTTCTTGGTTGCAAATTCTATTTTGTTTGTTTGTTGAAAATTCCATTTTTTATTGAAAGTTTAAATATTTTATTTTTGGTCGAAAATTTATTTTTATTGGTTGAAGGTTTATCTACTTGGCTAAAAGTCGAAGTACTTTCTTAAAAATTCAATTTTAATTGAAGATTCATTTTTTTGTATATAAATTTAACTATTTTGTTAAAAAATAATTTTTTGAACTGAAAATCCAACTATTTGGTTGGAAATTTGTATTTTTGGCAGACAAGAAATCTTCTTGGTTGAAAATTAAATTATTTGGTTAAAAATGCATCTATTTTGTTAAAAAATAATTTTCTTGGTTGTAAATTCTATTTTGTTTGTTGAAATTTCAGTTTTTACTGAATGTTTAACTATTTTGTTGAAAAATAATTTTTGAACTGAAAATTCACCTCTTTGGTTAAAAATTTAATTATTTTGTTGAAAATTAATGTTTATAACTGAAAATTCAAGTATTTTCTTAAAAAATAGTCTTTTTGGTAGAAAATTAATCTCCTTGGTTGAAAATTGATCTTTTTGCTTAAAATTGAACTATTTGTTTAAAAATTCCTTTTTTTAAATGAAAATTCATTTCTTTAGTTGGAAATTAATTTCTTTATCTAAATATTTAAATATTATATTTTTGGATGAGAATTCATATATTTTGGTTCCAAAATTTGTTATGTCATGTCGTTTAAAAGTTATTTTTTACAGTTGAAGATTCATAATTTCAATTGAAAATTCATCAATTTAGTTGAAAATTCATTTTGTTGTTGTCGAAAATTAAATTTTTTACTGAAAATTTAACTATTTTACTTTTGGTTGAAAATTCATCTTTATTGGTTGAAGTTTCATCTTTTTGTACAAAAATTTAACTATTTTTTTGAAAACCAATTTTTCAACTGAAAATTCAACCATTTGGTTAAAAATTTGTCTTTTTGGTAGACAAGAAATCTTCTTGGTTGAAAATTAGATTATTTGGTCAAAAATGCATCTATTTTGTTAAAAATTAATTTTCTTGGTTGCAAATTCTATTTTGTTTGTTGAAAATTCAGTTTTTACTGAAAAAAAACTATTTTGTTAAAAAATAATGTTTTAAACTGAAAATTCAACTATTTGGTTGAAAATTTGACTTTTTGTTTGAAAATTCTATTTTTTTTAATTCAACTGTTTTTTTAATAAGAATTAAAACCTTTTTTGGTTGAAATATCAACAACCTATTACATTGTTCGTTGAGAATTTATCTTTTTTAGCTGAAAATTCAAATACTGATTTAAAATTGAACTGGTTTGTTAAAAAATATTCGTTGAAGATTCATCTCTTTGGTTGAAAATTTAACTATTTTGTTGAAAATTAATTTTTATAACTCAAAATTCAACTATTTTGTTAAAAGTTCGTCTTTTTGGTAGAAAATTAATATCCTTGGTTAAAAATTGAACTTTTTGCTTGAAAATTGAACTATTTGTTTAAAAATTCCTTTTTTATGAAAATTAATCTCTATAGTTGGAAATTATTTTTTTTTTCTAAAAATCTAAATATTATATTTTAGGTTGAGAATTCATATATTTTGGTTCAAACATTTTTTTGTGTGCTTTAAATGTTAATTTTTACAGTTGAAGATTCATAATTTCAATTGAAAATTCATCAATTTGCTGGAAAATTTATTTTGTTGTTGTTGAAAATTAAATTTTTTACTTAAAATTTAACTATTTTACTTTTGGTTGAAAATTCATCTTTATTGGTTGAGGTTTCATTTTTTTTGTACAAAACTTCAACTATTTTGTTGAAAACTAATTTTTTAACTGAAAATTCAACCATTTGGTTGAAAATTTGTCTTTTTGGCAGACAAGAAATCTTCTTGGTTGAAAATTAAATTATTTGGTTAAAAATGCATCTATTTTGTTAAAAAATAGTTTTTGAACTAAAATTCAACTATTTGGTTGAAAATTTGACTTTTTGTTTGAAAATTCTTTTTTTTTTGTTGAATTCAACTGTTTTTTTCAATTAAAAATTAAAATCTTTTTTGGTTGAAATGTCAACTACCTATTACGTTGTTCGTTGAGAATTTATCTTTTTTGGCTGAAAATTCAAATACTGATTTAAAATTGAATTGGTTTATTAAAAAAAATTTCGTTGAAGATTCATCTCTTTGGTTACAAATTTAATTATTTTGTTGAAAATTAATTTTTATAACTGAAAATTCAACTATTTTGTTAAAAATTCGTCTTTTTTGTAGAAAATTAATCTCCTTGGTTGAAAATTGATCTTTTTGGTGGAAAATTAAACTATTTGGTTAAAAAGTAATATATTTTGTTAAAAATGCAATGTTTTCACTATAAATATTAGATAGTTTAATATAATTTAATATAGTACCCAAATTAATTTCATTTTAAAATATTTTCGTGAAAAATCTCCTTATTTCCAAAGATTATTGAATCGAATAATATAATTTACGACAATTTAACACAGGTTATTCAAATTCAGAGTTGAGATACTTTTTATTTTAGCTCGTCTTCTTCCCAAAATGATGGAAATTGGGCACATGTACTCAGTAAAAATAAACTTCCTCATACCTAAGAGCAAACATATTTGTGTAAGGAATTACGAAGGATCAGCTGGTTATTCGAGAATGTAAATTATTACAGAATCTTGCCTAAATATTTACCTATTTCCTTTAACACTCTTTTTTTTCATTATCGACTCTCTACGAAAGAATATTACTCTTCAAGTGCGCGTTTTTTGAGACATCATTAACTCATAGATAAAAATAATCATGTGTTTTTTAAAATTTACGTGTCCAACAATATTCTCTCAACAATATTTTTTTTACACTATTTTTTTCTTTCAGGTAAATAAACTTTCACCTTCTTCCACTTCTCCATATTTCCACTCGGATGAATGAATGATTAATTATTAATTACTAGAACAAGATTGATTTAAAAAAATCGAATTTGTTTTTCAGCTGTGACTTCATCCAATTTTTAATGATTAATTATGTATTAATAAATTATATATTACATTATTTAATTTTATTTGTTATGCATTACATACCAACTTTGTTAATATCCCATATTACTACATTGCAACCAAGATTGGCTAATTTGGCGGCAATTAGTTTTCCAATTCCTCCAGCTCCTCCAGTAATAAGTGCCACTTCTCCTTTCACGCTTTTACTGCGATAGCGTCTGGGAATAAATCTTAGAACAACTGCTTCCGTTATGTAGACCACAGCCATTCCCATGACAAGTAGAAGGTCGCATATTATATGGAAAATTCCCCTGATATCCATTTTGATACCTAAAAATTAAAAAAAAAAAAAAAATAGCTAAATCGGCTTTTACACAATTGAAATTTAAAGCTTTCTTCCCCTAAAACCTTTACTTCTAATACTACCTCTTCTTATTATACATCCCAAAATGTTTCCTCTCCTCATTCTCATATCCCATTCTTAGCCCTTAGCTTTCCTCAAACTTCCTCCTCTCCTTTGTCTTTTTTCACTGTCGGTACCACTACCCCTTCATTCATTAACTCTGGCAACCCCTCTCCTCTTTATACTCTATCACACATTATCCAATATCCATACCCATTTCTTCAGTTCCATACCAGGTGCCATCCCATCTTTCATTATTCCTAACACCTGGATTGTTTCTTCCCTTATTACATCCTCTTCCGCGTCTCTTTTTCTCCTTTAGAGCAGGTAGAGCCGCCTCTTCTTCAAACCATTTACTTTCCTCCTCTCTTTTTTTTATCACACATCTCAGTATAGTCCTTTCTTCTTCCATACTTTTCTCCACTACTTTTCCGTTTTCTCCATTTTCCTAATTCCTTTCGCACTTCTTTTCTTTACATTCCTCGTCCCATCCACCTTTACCACCTCCTTCACTAACTTCTTTTTTGTCTGTGCGCTCCAATACTCTTTTTATTCCTCCTACAATTATTACCATCTCTTCGCGTACATTTACCTCTTCCACTTTCATATTATTCACCTTCTCCTCAAGCTTTTACTTCCTTTTTATCGTTATTACTCTTCTCTCCCTCTAATGTCACTATTGTAGGACTATCTTCCACCTCTCCCCTCCAATCTTGACCTCTCCTAGTATTAATGCTTCTTCTTCTTTCATCTCTTGAATGTACAACAATACATTCCTTCCTTATTTTTATTACCATTCCTCCTATTGCTCAGCCTTTTTAATTCTTCCTCTTTACATTTTGAACCTGCCATATGTATCCTCTTGCTAACCTCCTTACTATTTCCCATCCCTTTTCATCTAGACACGTCTCCATTTTTAGTACTTTCTCTTCTAGTCCTGCGCCACCTCACTTTTTACTAACTCGTTTCCTTCGTCCCAATCCCACCATATACCTTCTATCTATATTCTCTCATACTCACGTTCTTTTTCCCTTCTTTCCACTTCCGCTATTTTCCTTAACTTGTACTATTTTCTTTCTTGCTATGTCAAATCCTCTATTCTCTACGAGCTTCCATATAACGCCCTCTTCTTTCACATTACTTCCTCCTTATTGTTCCCTTTTCTTTAGTTTCACCAGTACTATTTCCTTTCGTCTTCTCCCTTCCTTTCCTACACTTCTAACTTCCTTTATCTCTACCTTCGCCTCTCTCCTTTTTGACACTTCTTCCTCTCCTTTCAGTTCTTTACCTCTGATCTTATACCCTTCATCACTATATTTCTTCGTCTTTCCCCTATTTCTTTCCCATACCTAACACATCGCCATCCTTTTCTCTTAATTTCTTCTTCCAAATTTGAAATTAATATATTTAATGAAAGTCGTATCAGAGGACAACTTTACCTTACTCCTATCACTAACCAGAAATTTCCTACTTGTTCTGCTACCTTTACCCTGTTTCTTGTCTCTGTAAAAATGTCCGATACTCTCTGTATCAAAAACCCTCTCTCAGCTCCTTTTCACCATAACTTTTCCATCTCGTCTCGGTACAATGAATTAAATGCCGAATTTAAACCCACGAACAGTGTTATCATTCCCCCCTCCTCCGAGAAATGGAAATAACGATAGTAGAAGTAAAAAGAGTATTAGAAGGCACATGCGTAAAAAGTTAGTAAAGGATGGAATAGAAATGGATCGGATGAGAAAGAAATTAAGAAACTGGAGAAAAGAAAAAGTAGTGAAGCAGAATATAGGAGAAAAGAGAAGGAGTATACTGAAATGTGTGATAAAAAAAGAGGGAGAAACCATGGGAGGAAGAGATAAGAAGAATCAGGGGAAAGACTGAAAAGTTAGAAAATGAGGTGGAAGAAATAAAGAGGGTGAAAAGGTTGAATGAACAAAGGACAAAATATCTTAAATGTAAGTTCAATGTTAGGGGAAAGAGTGAGTCGGGAGAGCAAAGATAGAGTATAGGAGGATGAGAGGGAGGAAAACAAGTAGATGGAAATACAAAATGAGGAGTTAAAGGAAAGGTAGAATTGATGGAGAAAAAGCTTGAATCAGCGCATGTGAAGAATCTATATCTATAGAGTGTTGTAAAGAAGGTAAGTGGGGTAGAAAAAAAATAGGAAGAAATGAAAGGGGAAGAATAAAACGACCAGACTATTATAGAGTTCAGAGTGGTGGTGCTAAAGGAAAGAGAAAAAGGGCTGATCTTTGAAAATGTCCTGGATGTGGAAGGCAAAGTGAAGAATGTATGAAGGCAAAGAATAAAGGGTGAGAAGATCCTAATAGTAGAAATGGTCTCTTGAGAAGCAAAGCAAGAAGTAATGAAGAAACAAAGTTAATTAGGGTAAAGAAAAGTCTATATTGATCATGATCTCACATGAAAAGAAAGGAAAAGTACAGTGTAAAATAAGAGAATATCTAGGAAGGAGAGGGAAAACGGAAAGGTAGTAAGGGCAGGTTAAAAATATGAAGAATGAAGAGAAGAAGTGGAGAAGAGCATTTTTTTAAATAAAGGAGAGTAAAAAAGTATAAGAGCGAGGTTAGAAGAAAAGAAAGTGGTAGGAATAAGAATAAAAATGTGGAAAAAAACAGGAGGACAGCCAAAAAAAAATGGGAGGAGGTTAAGATAATTTTTTGGAATGTGGAAAGTGTTAACAGAAAAGGATTGGGAAAGAATAATAAAAAAAATTCTTCTTTTTTGGTTGAATTCGACTGTTTTTGATTTCAAATTAAAATCTTTTTAGGTTGAAACATCAACTACATTTTTCGTTCAGGATTCATCTTTCTGAAATATAAAATTGAATAACAATGATTCTTCATTTGCAAAAGAAGCTTTATAATACTTTATTTAACTATTTTGTTGAAAATTCGTCTTTTTTTGTTTGAAATTAGTTTCTTTTTAACTGAAAATTTACCTATTCTATTTTTGGTTGAAAATTTAAAAATCTGGCTGAAAATTCAAATATTTTCTTGAAAATTATTTTTTTCATTGAATCCAACTCTTTTCAATCAATTACTACATTTTCGTTCATAATTCATGTTTTTTGTAATGAAAATTTAATTACTTAGTGAAAGCTAAACTCTTTCGTTAAAAGTTAATTTTCTTTGGTTTAAGACTCATCAATATAATTGAACATTCATCTCTTTGGTTGAAACTTTAACTATTTTGTTGAAAATTTGGATAAAAATTGATTTTTTTAAACTTAAAATGTGACTATTTCAGTTGCATATTCCATAATTTTAGTTCAAAATTCATCTTTTCGGTTGAAAAGTCAATTACTCTAGTTAAAAATTCATCATTCTAGTTGAAAATTCATCACTTTGTTTGAAAATGTTACTATTTTTTTGAAAATTAGTTTTTTTTTCTTGAAAACTTTTTATTAGCTGAAAATGTAACTATTCTAATTGAATATTCCACCATTTTAGTTGAAAATTCATCTCTTCGATTGAATAATAATTTTTTTGATTAAAAATTTAACTATTCATTTTTTGAATACTTCAAAATTGAACTATTTGGTTGAAAAATGATCTTTTTTAGTTGAAAATTCAGGTATTTTTTTTTAAATCTTCTTTTTTGGTTGAAAATTGATCTTTTTGGTTAAGAATAAAACTACTTGGTTGAAAGTTAAGAACTTTTGTTGAAAATTAATCCTTTTGTTTGAAAATTCATCTATTCCAGTTGAAGATTCATAATTATAGTTGAAAATTCATCACTTTGGTTGCAATTTTTTGTATGGAAAATTAATTTTTTTAAATGAAAATTAAATTATTCCATTTTTTGTTGAAAACTGATCTTTTTTAGTTCAAAGTACAACTATTTAGTTAAAAATGATCTTTTTTAGTGAAAAATTCAACTATTTCGTTAAAAAATTATTTATTTTCTTGAAAATCTTCTTTTTTGGTAGAAAATTAATCTTCTTGTTTAAAAATTAATCTTTTTGTTTGAAAATTCAAGTATTCCAGTTAAATGTATTCATAATTTTAGTTGAAAATTTATCTTTTTGGTTAAAAATAAAACTAATTTTTTGAAAGTTAAACTCTTTCGTTGAAAATTTATCTTTTTGGTTTAAAATTCATCTATTCCAGTTGAAGATTCATCATTTTAGTTGAAAATTTATCACTTTGGTTGCAATTTTTTTGTTGGAAAATTAATTTTTTTTACTGATCTTTTTTGGTTCAAAATGCAACTATTTAGTTGAAAAATGATCATTTTTAGTTGAAAATTCAACTATTTCGTTGAAAATTCAGGTATTTTTTTGAAAATTTATCTTTTTTGGCAGAAAATTAATCTTCTTGTTTGAAAATTAATGTTTTTAGTTGAAAATTCATCACTTTGGTTGCAATTTTTTGTGTGGAAAATTACTTTTTTTAAATGCAAATTAAATTATTCCATTTTTGGTTGAAAACTGATCTTTTTTAGTTCAAAATTCAACTATTTAGTTAAAAAATGACCATTTTTAATTAAAAATTCAACTATTTCGATGAAAACTCAGGTATTTTGTTGAAAAATTTTCTTTTTTGGTAGAAAATTAATCTTCTTGTTTGAAAATTAATCTTTTTGGTTGAAGATTAATTTTTTTTTTTAAATTAAAGTATTCCAGTTAAATATTCATAATTTTAGTTGAAAATTCATCACTTTGGTTAAAAAATTTTTTGTGGAAAATTAATTTTTTCAAATGAAAATTAAATTATTCCATTTTTGGTTGAAAAAGATTTTTTTTTAGTTGAAACTACAACTATTTTGTTGAAAATTGGTATTTTTAGTTGAAAATTCAACTGTTTCTTTTAAAATTCATATATATTGTAGAAAATTTAACAATTTTGTTAAAAAATATCCTTTTTGGTTAAAAATTCAACTATTTTGTTAAAAAAGCATCTATCTTGTTAAGTATGCAATATTTTTACTTTAAAAGCTACGAAGTTGAAGTAGTTTAAATTCAATTGATTATAGTACCCACATTAATTTTTTACCTAAATATGCACTGCTTACTTTTGAATTTCAAACTTTTAAAATTGAAGCTCAAAAATCTGCAATTTATAAAATTTCAAAATTATATCAGTTTGAGCAATTTTGAGCTAGAAACATTAATTTATACATTAAAATTAGTTTTGAAGTCTTTTTAAATATTTTCTTAAAAATTTGTTTAAAAAAAATAATTTAAGAAATCTCCAGGAATCTAATAATAATATTATTATCTTGGAACTCGAATTTTTCCTACAATTTTTTTAAAATCCTGCGAAAGTAAAAAAAACTACCTTAAAATCATCCAGATTCTTTTTTGACAATTTCAAAAATCCTATTGAATATTCTTTTTAAATTAATTTTTCAAACGAAAAAAATTAATGTTAGTTTTTCTAGGAATTTTGATACACATTTTTTATTAATTTAAAACCTTTTAAATTATTTTAAAAGCTTATAAATCTTGTGTTCGAAATCTTCAAAAATCTACATTGTGGATTAAATGTTTTGAAATCTTTTCACGTTTTAAATTATTTTGGAATCTTTTTTAAAGTTCTAATCTAGTTTTTTATTTTTCAAAATATTTTCCAGTTTTAAATTAAGTTTGGATTTTCTCAAAACTTGTAAATATCTCTTAAACTAACTCAAATTTTTCCTAAATTGATAATTGTTCAATTGTTATTTATGCATCAAAATTCAATAATTTCACTTACATTTATTAAAAATTTGTTAAATAGAACAATTAAAATTGTAACGTTCAATAAGTTTCAATTTAACACTGTGAAATATTAACGATTCAAGGCTTTCTATTTTAAATAATTCAGTTTGAAATTGTTTAATTTTTAATATTTGATTTATAATTGCTCATTTTAAATAAAAAAGTCAGATATTACTAAATATTCAAAAAAATGTCATCCTTAATTAAAAAATTCCAAATTAAATGTTTAAAAATGTAATATTTTAGATTGAAACAATATTTGAATAGGATTTGGAATTAAATAAGAGCGTTTAATTATGAATCTATTAATTTGAAATTATTTTAAAATTAAGAATAGTTTCTAAAGTTTCAATCGAAAGTTTACATTTGTTTAACTACTGAGGCTTTAAAATTGAAAATTTATATTTTTAACGTTAAAATCTGTAACTTTCTTAATTTTGAACAGATTCAGAATCGTCCAAAAACCGTCATTCAGAATTGTATTTAACTGTATTTTATTGTTAAACTTTGTACATCTTTTTACAAAAAAGTACAGATTTTAACACAAAATTACAGTTGTAGAAATGTTGTTCTTTCTTGTAAAAATTTTTCCACCAGGGAAATACCTGAAAATCAGGAAGAGCCTAGTAAGGAGGCAGAAGAGTTGGGAAGTAGGTTGGAAAAGAGAAATCTTAAACCGGGATTTCGTGGGAATGATAAGGTAAGGTTGAGAAAAATAGAGAGAATAGAAAGGAAAGAGAGAGAGAGAGAGGAAAGAAAAAATACAGTGATAAAGGGTCTAAGTTTAGAGAAGAAGAAACTGAAAGGAGTGGAATAAGTGACAAAAAGGATAGAAGCGAAGGTAGAGATAGAGGAAGTGAGAAGACTAGGAAAGGAAGGAGTAAGACAAGATTGTCATCTGAACCCACTTTCATTTAATATATTAATTTGAAATTTGGAAGAAGAAATTAGGAGAAAAGGATGGCGACTTGTTAGGATGGGAAAGAAAGAGAGAAAAGAAAAGAAATACAGTGATAAAGGGTCTAAGGTTAGAGGAGAAGAAACTGAAAGGAGTGGAATAAGTGATAAAAAGGATAAATGCGAAGGTAGAGATAGAGGAAGTGAGAAGAGTAGGAAAGGAAGGAGTAAGGCAAGGTTGTCTTCTGAGCCCACTTTCATTTAATATATTAATTTCAAATTTGGAAGAAGAAATTAAGAGAAAAGGATGACGATGTATTAGAATGGGAAAGAGAGGAAAGACGAAGAAATATAGTGATAAAGAGTATAAGATTAGAGAAAAAGGAACTGAAAGGAGTGGAAGAAGTGTTAAAAAGCAGAGGTGCGAAGTCAGAGATAGAGGAGGTGAGAAGAGTAGGAAAGGAAGGGACACAAGGAGAGTAAAGTACACTGGTGAAACGAAAGAAAAGGGAACATAAGAAGGAAGTGATGAGGAAGAAAAAGGCGTTATATGGAAGCTTGGAGAGAATAGAGGCTTTATTATGGGAAGAAAAAAATAAGTAAAAGTTAAGGAAAATAGCGGAAGAGGAAAGAGAGAAGGGAAAAGGAACGTGAGTTTAATATGGGAGAATACAAATAGAAGGTATATGGTGGAATTGGGACGAAGGAAAGGAAGGACTAGAAGAGAAAGGAACGGAAGAGAAGGAAATACGAAATAGGAAACAAAAAGAGACGTGATATTAAAGAAGGGACGAATAGATGATTGATGAATGAAGGCGGGATTAAAGATTATAGAGGAGTGACACTAATAGTTAATAGTTGATAATTAATAATTTTATGGTACCCCATACTCATTTTTTTTTATTTCCTTTAGGTACTTTTAACCTCTTTATTCTTTAGGTGGACAGGGTAATTTTTCATGTGTGAGATTATGTTTTGTGAGTGACAAGAACTTTCGAATTATGCAATTGACGTGACGATTTCTGCACAAAAACCCGCGAATACACCTGGTTTCTTAACATGAATAAAATGCAAGTAGCATTTCCCTGAACTTAGATGACTGTACATAAAGGAATAAAATTAAAAAACAGTCTTAAGTGAAAGCATAATAGAACTCGTAGAAAGCGAGTTGTATAATTTTGATAAATAATCGGATATTTGAAAGAAACATAATTGCTAGAAACTTTATAAATCAGGAAAGCCTTTTTTAGATCCAAAGAAATAACAGAAATATCAGCTAATTAAAAAATATTCGCGAATTTAAATTTACAGGTTGATTTTTACTTTTTTAATTCAAAATTAATAATTGTATTTGATATTTAAAAATTCTTTTTAATACAAAATAAAAATATCGACTAACTATTCATTTTAAGGTTTATTTCTTTTTAAGCTTATATAAATATTATTTTACTAGATTTCTTGAGAAAATCCAAAAAGATTTTGGAAAATTTCAGATTTTTTCAAAAAGTATCAGTTTTAAGATATTTTAAATCTTCTCGAAACTTATAACATTCCTAAATATATTTTCAACTGACTCGAGTTATTCCTAAAATGTTGAAAAATCTTCCAAAATTGAAAAAAAAGAATTAAAATCTTCCAGATATTTTTAAAAATTCTGGAAATTCTTCGAAATATTTTATAATATTCTCTTAAAATTATTTTTAAAAAATTTTTCAGTATTCCCAAAAATCTTAAGAAAATTTTGTTATTAACTTAAAACCGTTCGCAATCTTGAAAACTCTTCAAAATTTTATTTCGAAACTTTCAAAAATCTACATCATGTTTTAAACTTTTTCAAATCTTTTCAAATTTTAAATCATTAAAATTTTTTTTTTGAAAACTTCTAAATATTTTTTTTTTAATTACATATTTTAATTTTTCTTCACATTTTGGATAAAATCTTTCAAATTTAAAAAAATTGCTTTAAAATCTTCCAGATTTTTTTATAATTATAATAATTTTCAATAATTTTTAATCGGACAATATGAGGTTTCAAGAAAAAAGTTAATTTTCAACCAAATAGTTCAATTTTAAACTAAAAATGATCAATTTTTAACAAAAAATGGAACAATTGAATCTGCAGTTGAAAAAATTAGTTTTCAACGAAAAAAAAATGGTCAAAGTGTCGGTAACAAAAAAAAATTGTCGGTACCAGTGTACCAAAAAATTGATGGAAAGATTTCTGTAAAAAAAATTAATAAGGTTTTAATTCAAAATATTATTTGTAAGTTTTATATTTCAAAATATGCCGAAAAAGAATCGGGAAGATTTCAAAATTGTAGAAGTTTTGAAAAAAATCGAAAATAATTTAAATCTTGAGAAGATTTCAAAAGTTTTAAACGACACATGGATTTTTTTAAATTTGGAGAAAAGAAGCTTTTTAAGAATTTTGAAATGTTTTAAGAGAACAAAAAATCATTTTTAAGATTGCTGGGAAATTTGAAATGATTTTTAATAAAAAATTCAGAAAAGTTTCAAGTGTTTTTTTATTTAGAAAAATTAATTTTAAGAGAATATTTAAAAAGATTTTAAAACATTTGAAAAGATTTACAAAATTGGCGAAAAAAATCTGGAAAATTTTAAGGCAATTTTTTTTTAGTTTTGAAAGGTTTTTCAAAATTTTAAGAATAATTCGAGTCAGTTTTAAACATATTCCGGATTTTGAGACGTTTTGAAGATGAGTATTAACATAATTTTTAAACTGAAAAATTAACGAAATTTTATAAGATTTTTTTGAATTTCTTTTAATTTTGTACAATCCTGTAAAATAAAAAAAAAACTTTCTTAAAAATGTTCTCTATTACTTTTGGTTGAAATTTCATCATTCAACTAAAATAATAAATCTTTAACCAAAAATGTGAGTTTTTCAATAAAAAAGATTTTTCCTAAAATTATGAAAAATCTTTTAAAATTACAAAAATTGACAATTTTTTTTAGAAATATTTTGAAATTTTGTTTTAAAATTAATTTTTCAAATGAAAAACCATTTTAAATTTTCTCAGGAATCTTGAGAAAAAGTTGTTTATTTTTTGAAACCTTTCGAAATTCTTAAAAAGCTTCGAAATTTGTTTTTGAAAGCTTCAAAAATTAACATTTCGTTTAAAATTGGTTGAAATCTTTTCAAATTTTTAATTATTTTTGAATCTTTCAAAATCCTTTAATGATTATTATAAATACCTTTTGAAATGATTCGAATTTTTCCTACATTTTTGTTTAATTTTGCAAAATAAAAAAATTGCCCTCAAATAATAATTGCAGATTCTTTTTTTGACAATTATTTTGGAATTTAAAAAAATCTTTTCAAATATTCTCTTAAAATTAGATTTTCAAAATAAATAGTTTAAATTTTCCCAGAAATCCTAAGAAATTTTGTTATTATCTTGAAACAGTAAAAAATCCTTAAAAAGCTTCAAATTTTATTTTGAAATGTTTCAGAATGTACTTTTTTTTTAAATTCTTGTTCAAATCTTTTCAAATTTTAAATTATTAATGAAATATTTTTAAATACTTCTGAAAATCTTTTAAAATGATTGGAATTTATTCTAAAATTTTTGAAAAACCTTTCAAAATAAAAAAAAAGTGCAAAAAAATCTTCCAGATTTTATCTGACATTTTTAGAAATCTTCGCAGGAATCTTAAGAAAAAATTTTTAATTTTCTTTTTAATCTTTTGAAAACTTCTAAAACTCTTAAATATTTTTTAAAATGATTCGAATTTTTCCTAACTTGCCGTAAAATCTTGCAGATTCTTTTTTTGACAATTTTCGAATTTTTCAAAAATCTTTTCAAATATTCTCTTGAAATTAATTTTTTAAAATAAAAAAAAATTATTTTATAATCTTTTAGAATGCACATTTTTTAAAATTTTTGTTTAAATCTTTTCAAATTTCAAATTATTTATCAAATATTTAAAAAAAAATCTGAACATCTTTTAAAATGTTTGGAATTTTTCCTAAAATTTTTGAAAAACCTTTCAAAATAAAAAAAAGGTGCAAAGAAATAATCTTTCAGATTTTTTTGATATTTTTAGAAATCCTCTGAAATATTTACAAATCTTTTAAAATTGAAAAAAAAATAATTTGAATGAGAAATCATTATAAACATTCTCAGGAATCGTAAGAAAAACTTTTCAATTTTCATTTAAACCTTTTAAAATTTTTTTAAAGGTTCGAAATTTGTTTCCGAAAGCTTCGAAAATGAACATCTTGTTTTAAATTTTTTGAAATCTTTTCAAATTTTAAATTATTAATATAAACTTAACAAATCAACTTAAAACATAAATAGTTGTAAAATTCATCGGTTTTGGTGAAAATTTCATCTCTATTGGTTAAAAATTCAACCGTTTGATTGAAAATTAATCTGTTTTGGTTGAGGATTCAACTACTTTGGTAAAAATTCTTCTTTTTCAGATGAATTCAACTCTTTCTGATGCAAAATAGAATCTTTTTTAGTTGAAATTTTTTAAATCAATTACATTTTTTCTTTAGAAGTCATCTTTCTTCGTAGAAAATATAACTATTTTGCTGAAAATTCGTCATTTTTGACAGAAAATTAATCCTCTTGTTTGAAAATTCATCTGTTTTGGATGAATTCCACTCTTTTCTATTTAAAATTAAATCTTTTTCTTCTATTTTCAACTTCTATTTCACCTTCTATTTTAACCAGTTCATCAACTTGGTTAAAAGTTATAACAATAAGGTTTTCGACATCAATTATTGCGAGATCTGGTGATCAGTTTAAGTCTTGTCAAAAATGTTAAAAATGTTAAAAACACATAAAATTTAAAAAAAGTTGTATGTTGAATTTTGAATTTGTTTATGTTTTTTATACGAGGAAATACAAATCCAGGAAGGTGAACTAGTGCATTAAGTTATTACACATTTGAAGACACTTTATGATAATGAGCAATGACACCTACCAGAGATGATAGGCTGAAATGTTTCCTATTGTCTTGGTGGTGATTGATGTTTTCTTGAGTTGTAGAAAGTGGCTGCTCCACTGATGCGAAGCGATTGTCCCGTGGATGTTGAGAGCGATCGCTGTTTCCCACACGAGTGCACAATACGAATTGCCAGGCATAAACATTAAGCAGTTCACTATCCTCTCTATAGTCCACCTCTGTGGATCTAGACAGTGGCTTGAATGCTTGGAAGCCAGTAAACTCACTGACTCACGATCCCATCACAGATCGTAGTGTGCAAGTGAAACCGGGCTGCAGCCTGAAAGACTGAAAGTACCATTACTCCTTTCCATTTAAGTTAGGAAAATGTATTTCTCCAAAGAGCGGAACCTTGCGAGTCGGAAACTCGCGATTAGAAACCTGACGCGAGGGAAAATGTTTCCAGTGAAAGGGAAGGATGAAATAGAATCTGAACATTTTTGTTTAAATTGTTTAAAAAGCAAGGCCTAAAAATATAAGGCCAAAAATGGTAAGACCCAGAAATATAAGACCCAAAATTAGGATGCCTAAAGAAAATTGCTAAGGGATGAACAGGTCACCGGTCGTTTCTGGGTGACTAGGAACAATTTATGATATTTGAACAAGGTGGATGTGAGTGTGGGTGAGTTTCATAGGGCGTTGGTGGTTTTTGGGTACCTAGGGATAATTGATGAGAGTTAGACAGGGTGGATGTGGGTGAATTGGACTGCGGATTGGTGGTTCTTGGGAGCCTAGAGACAATTTCTGAAAGTTGGACAGGGTGGGGGTGGTTCCTTGATGCCTTCTTCAGCGTTGAACAGAACGGAGTTGGTTCTTGAGTGTCTTTTTTAGAATTGGAAACGGCAAGGTTGGTTTTTGGGTGTATTTTGAGTGTTAGAACGGCGGTGGTGCTTCTTGGATGTATATTCCAGTGTTGGAAACGGCGGGTGTGCTTCTAAGGTATCTTTTTGAGAGTTAGAAACGGCGGGGTGACTTTTGGGTACCTAGGGATAATTGATGAGAGTTAGACAGAGTGGATGTGGGTGAATTGGACTGAGATTTGGTGGTTTTTGGGTACCTAGAGACAATTTCTGAAAGTTGGACCGGGCGTGGGTGGTTCTTGGATGCCTTTTGAGCGTTGGAAACAACGGAGGTGGTTCTTAAGTGTCTTTATCAGAGTTGGAAACGGCAAGGTTGGCTTTCGGGTGCCTTTTTGAGTGTTGGAAACGGCGGGTGTGCTTCTTAGGTTTCTTTTTGAGAGTTGGAAACGGATGGGGTGCTTCTTGGGTGTATTTTTGAGTGTTGGAAACGGCGGGTGTGCTTCTTAGGTATCTTTTTAAGAGTTGGAAACAGCGGGGTGGTTTTTGGGTTTCTGGGGACAATTGCGGAGACTTAGAAAGGATGTTGGTGATTCTTGGGCGCATAGGTGCCTTCTTCAGCGTTGAACAGAACGGAGGTGGTTCTTGAGTGTCTTTTTTAGAATTGGAAACGGCAAGGTTGGTTTTTGGGTGTATTTTTGAGTGTTGGAAACAGCGGGTGTGCTTCTTAGATATCTTTTTGAGAGTTGGCAGCGGCGGGTGGTTTTTGGGTAACTGGGGACAATTGCGGAGACTTGGAAAGGATGTTGGTAATTCTTGGGTGCATGGGTGCTATTTTTGAGAGTAGGACAGGGTGGGAGTGGGTGTCAGTGAGTTTCATAGGGCTTTGGTGGTTTTTGGGTACCTAGGGATAATTGATGAGAGTTAGACAGGATGGATGTGGGTGAATTGGACTGGGAGTTGGTGATTCTTGGGAGCCTAGAGACAATTTCTGAAAGTTGGACAGGGCTGGGGTGGTTCCTTGATGTCTTCTTCAGCGTTGAATACAACGGGGTGGTCCTTGAGTGTCTTTTTTAGAATTGGAAACGGCAAGGTTGGTTTTTGGGTGTATTTTTGAATGTTTGAAACGGCCGGTGTGCTTCTTAAATATCTTTTTGAGAGTTGGCAGCGGCGGGGTGGTTTTTGTGTAACTGGGGATAATTGCCGAGACTTGAAAAGAGCGTTGGTGATTCTTGAGTACCTAGGGAAAATTTCTGAGCGTTGAACAGGGCGGGTATAGTTCTTGGATGCCCTTTTTAGTGTTGGGAACGGCGGGGGTGCTTCTTGGGTGTATTTTTGAGTGTTGGAAACGGCGGGTGTGCTTCTTAGGTATCTCTTTGAGAGTTGGAAACGGCGGGGTGGTTTTTGGGTAACTTGGGACAATTGCGGAGACTTGGAAAGGATGTTGGTGATTCTTGGGTGCATAGGTGCTATTTTTGAGAGTAGGACAGGGTGAATGTGGGTGTGAGTGAGTTGTACAGCGCGTTGGTGCTTGTTGGGTACCTAGGGATAATTTTTCAGAGTTAGACAGGGCGTTGGTGGTTTTTGGGTCTTTAGGGGCAATTTATGAGAGTTGGACAGGACGTTGGTGGTTTTTCGGGTCCCTAGGGATAGAGGGGCTAGTTCTTACAAATCGGAACAACAATGAAATTAATTTAATATAAAATTATAAATAAATTAACGATTCTAGGATTATACAATGTTATTTAATTAGGAGAAAGTAATTTTCAGTTACAAATTTTGTTGTTAGAAAAAAAATTGAAGGGAAGAAACAATTGATTCAAGGGGAAGACAAAATTTATATAAAATGGAAGAATTGACTAGTTTTCTAAAACGTAATACGATCTTTCGTCTGGTTTTACAAGACCAAATGAAGGGTCGGGGAACAAAAGGGCCTAACCCACAAATTTTTCGAAATTGACTTTTACACATTTTTGGACTCCTCAAACAAACGCCGTTTCAAGGGTGTAAACTAAAAATTAAAAAAAAAATTTTTTCATATTTTAAAAATTCATCAAAGTCAGTCAAGGTCCTAACCCAAGGGGTGCCGAGCGAACAAAAGGGCCTAACCCCACATTGCACCTTATGGAAAAACGATTTTTTCATTCGGTTTGTCTAGGTTTATTGCCACTATATAGGTATGTGGTGCCATTTAGCGTGATTAGGATGTGTCAAAGGCTTTGGAGGAATTAATCGCGGTCGATATTATCGATTTTACATCATCTGTTGCAAGTGTTGATCGACAAGGAGAGCAAGATAAGTAAACATTGTTTGTTTTTTTGTTTCTAATTTTTTTTAGTGATAGAAATTCGAAAAATTTCAAACGGGCGTTTGTTGAGTAAAGTCTCACGCTCATTTTGATATTTTATCTAGGTGAGAAATTGGTGCAGTATGCCGCGGAAGCAAGCCGAGCGTCGCGAGATGCGACGTCAGGGCTTCGAGTACGTGGCGGCAAAGGGAAAACTCGTACGTGCGAAAAATCCTCCCGTTGTCGATGTCAGTAAAAAAAATCTTAATCGCACCATTTTAACGATGATGCATCTTTACGAAAAATCGTGGAAATACAGAAATATTGAAACGGGTATCATTCCGAAAATTCCCAAAAATTCTGATGAATAAAGAATAGTTTTGGCATCAATTTCTCTTAATCAATATCAATATTTTTTACATAAATCACGATAGCATCTTGAAATGTTCATATTTTTGGTCAAAAATTTTACTGGATACTTTTGAAAAGGTGTACTTCAAGAAAAAAATAGCATTCGAGTGAAAATCCTGCAAAACGAGCTCGACTGGAAATTTTGCTCTAAATGACTAAACTTCCACTTTGTTTAAAGTGATATTTCATGCCTAAAAATAAGTGCAATCCACTCGTGTTTAAGAGTGAAATATTACTCTGGAATAAGTGGATTTTCACTCATTTAGAGTGACATTTTCACTGAAGCTAGATTTGCAGGATTTTCACCCATATTGAGTGAATCTTTCACTCGAAAAAATTTAGATGGTGCCTGTTCTTTTCACTGTCGTCATTGTTTTGAAAAAATATTTTTCTACCAGCGTATAAAAATCGTGTGCATTTTTTGTTACTTTTAAAGGAAAAACCACCGCGGATTTTGACAAGATTCTTTTGATGCAAGTGACACCGAAAGAACTTTCAATGGAAAAAAAACGATCTCCGTCGAATGATTGAATTCATTCCGGTCGAGCATCGTCAATATTACAAAAATTTGTTGTAGTTGGAAAAATAAATGTGTCTGAATGATTTTTGTTGGGGTACATGATTTATATACCTATATCACTAAATAAGAAAAACAGCTTAATGACAAAGTGATGGTAAAAGTCAACATATTTTATTCAATTTTTTTTCAGTTTTGTTTTTACCATGATGTGTCTTGGGATAAGTATGATAATCTTTTAAAAAAATATATTCCAAAAATACAGTCCAATTCGATTATTTTTAACAATATAAAAATAGCGCAAATTCATTGTTTACCGAATATCTGAACCTTAATCACAAAATTCATTATTATTTTCAACAGCAATAACAATAAACGATAGCAAAATCAATAATAATTTAACGAAAATAAAGTATCACTCAATATAATAGATCATGCTCAGAAAAATATACTAGACAATAAATAATTAATTATTCACAACTTAACAAAAACATATTTATTAAAAAATTATTATTGTATTTGCTAGTATTTATTCATAGAATTGCACCGCAAGTCAGGCGGCACTAAGCCGAGTGAATGCTTGCTGCTCGGGGTTAGGCCCTTTTGTTCGCCTGTACCCCCTTGGGTTAGGCCCGTGCTTAACTTTGATGTCTCATAAATCGAAAACTATTTGACGGATTCGCATGAAATTTGAAAGAACAACGTTCAAGAGTGGAGATTATCGATCACATATGTCCAATATATTTTTTTCGGTGATCTCGCAAAATACAAACGTTTTTCTGGCGTCCTGAAAAATTTGGAAAAACGGGGTTAGGCCCTTTTGTTCCCCGACCCTTCAAATATAAATTCGAACAAAATGGGGTTATCAAGCAAAAGCGTGTCAGGAGGGTCTTCAACAATCAGGGGAACGATCATACATATTGGGTTCAATACAATTAAAGAATATTTAAGGAAATCAATCAGGGAAAGGGTCAAAAACAAAAGGGGGAACAACACAGCAAATAAATAACTGGACAAGAATATAACACAATATAGAACAAATTATTATATTCAGTCAAGGAAAATTTCTCAATTTTGTGTGACCAAATTAAACAAACTAAAACTCACAAAACAAAGAAATGTACCTTTTAAGATAATCCGTGCCAGCGCTCGATAATAATCTCAATTGTCCTTATTAACACTCGAAAAGTAACTCAATACAAATATACTTGAAAACACTCGAAAATTATCTTAAACGAAAAAAACAGTGATGTTGCTCCGCAAACTGCTTGACGAAAGATGACGGTTTTTCCCAACATTGTTTTCTTCTTTGGTAACCGGCTTGATCCTGATTGGTTGAAATGCGGCGTTCTGATTGGGGTTACTAGGGAATGTCCAAACAAAATATTCTCTCCTGAATTTGATGATCATAATCAATGAATTTTGTCCATGAGATGTTCAAGACGTCCTCTCCGAATTATCTGAACAACCAAGCCGGCTACTAGGACTTTATAGAACCATCCAATTTAAAGTCTCTAGTACCCAGAACGTTGACATTCATGAGTCGGGCCTGAGCTGAAGAGGTCCCACTCGCATTGCCGGGGATCGACAATATATATATCATTAAACCATTTCCCTTTCAGGGTAGGCGTGACACTACCCGATTCGGGTAGTGTTTCTAGGTTTTTCTTGTAGTTATAAATAACTACAAGTGTGGGCTCACCACACCCACGATGTGCCAACAGCACTCATGTCAGTATTCTTGAATGGTCACCCATCCAAGTACTAACCGCGTCCAACGCTGCTTAACTTCAGTGATCTGACGAGAACTGGGTTTTTCAGCGTGGTATGGCCGTTGGCCATAAATAAAGCTTATATAATAAAGACAATAAAGCTTCCCAAATTAAAACTTTCGAATTCTACTCCAAGGTAGATAAGTTGAAGGGGGGCATCAAAAATAATCAGCAGTAATAATCCCAACAGCATTCCAAAAATATTCAATAGGTTTTGGGGTACAACTAGAAGGATAGGAACAGGTTGGCACACAGCAGTAGGTTTGGCGGGAAATTTCAAAGGATTTGAGTAACTAAGTAAGATAGTCGGGTTATTCGGGAAATACATAAATAAAAAGGAAAAACAGGCAAAATCAATTCGTAATAATAAAGGAACTAAATTCAATAAACCCAAGCCTTGGAAAATCATGCAGCTTGCGGATTCAGGAACTATAATTGAGTCTTAAAATTTTTAAATCAACTAAATGAAATTTGGAAAAATCACTGAATCTCTAAAAATTGCTTGTGACTTGCAATAAAATTGCAACGTCACAGCGGGGATAATTCTTGGATGCCTTTTTGAGAGTTGCGAACGGCGGGGGTGCCTCTTAGGTGTCTTCGAGAGTTGAGAATGGCGGGGTTGGTTTTCGGGTGCCTAGGGACAATTTCTGAGCGTTGGATAAGGCGGATATAGTTCTTGGATGCCCTGTTGAGTGTTGGAAACGGCGGTGGTGCTTCTTGGGTGTATTTTTCAGTGTTGGAAACGGCGGGTGTGCTTCTAAGGTATCTTTTTGAAAGCTGGAAACGGCGGGGTGACTTTTGGGTACCTAGGGAGTTGGTGGTTCTTAGGAACCTAGAGACAATTTCTGGAAGTTGGTCAGGTCGGGGGTGGTTCTTGGATGCCTTCCTCAGTGTTGAACACAACGGGGGTGGTTCTTGAGTGTCTTTTTCAGAGTTGGAAACGGCAAGGTTGGCTTTTTGGGTTATTTTTGAGTTTCAAACGGTGGGTGGTTTTCTTAGATATCTTCTTGAGCGGAGTGGTTTTTGGGTAACTGGTGGCAATGGCTGAGACTTGAAAAGTTGGTGATTCTTGGGTGCATAGGTGAAATTTTTGAGAGTAGGACAGGGTGGGTGTGGGTGTGGGTGAGTTATAGAGTGTGTTCGTGGTTCTTGGGTACCTAGAGATAATTTTTCAGAGTTGGACATGGCGTTGGTGGATTTCGGGTCTTTAGGGACAATTTATGAGAGTTGGACAGGACGTTGGTAGTTTTTGGGGTCTCTAGGGATAATTGATGAGAGTTAGACAGGGTGGATGGGTGAATTGGACTGGGAGTTGGTGGTTCTTGGGAGCCTAGAGACAATTTCTGAAAGTTGGACAGGTCGGGGGTGGTTCTTGAATGCCTTCTTCAGTGTTGAACACAACGGGGGTGGTTCTTGAGTGTCT
>CAKNYM010036164.1:3224-16968 GCA_932195095.1 Andricus curvator
ATATATATATATATATATATATATATATATATATATATATATATATACAATATTCAGGGTGTCCCAGGCTCAATTCCAACGCAGTGTTATCGAAGCGAGCGCAGAGGTGGGGTTAGCGACGGGAGAACACTGCGTTGGAATCCCGCTCACGCACACACGACTGTTTATACGGCGCTCCTGATTGGACCACCTTAAATATTTTCTGGATCTATCGGGCTTTGAAGCAAAAATCGGAAACATAAAACTGAATTATTTGCCCGAAGGAATCTTATGGGGGCCTATCTGGAACTATGTCGGAACATACATTAGAAGACTGTTTTCGTTTAAGTCTAAAAACGGTTTTCTATCTGGATCTATCCGGCTTTGTAGCGAACATCGGAAACAGAAAGCTGAATTATTTTTCTGACGGAATCTTATGCGACCCCATCCGGAACATATTCGGAACATAAGTTAGAAAACTGTTTTCGTCTAAGTCCGAAAGTGATTTTTGATTTGGACCTATCCAGCTTTGAAGGGAACATCAGAAACAGAAACTGGAACTATTCACCCAGCGGAATCTTATGTGGCCCTATCTGGAAATATGTCGGAACTTACATTAGAAGACTGTTTTCGTTTAGGTCTAAAAACGGTTTTCTATCTGGATCTATCCGGCTTTAAAGCGAACATCGGAAACAGAAAACTGAATTATTTGGCCTACGGAATGTTATGCGGCCCTATCTGGAACTTTGTCGGAACTTACATTAGAAGACTGTTTTCGTTCAAGTCCGAAGACGATTGCCTATCGGGCTCTATCCGGCTTCCAAGCGGACATCGGAAACAAAATCAAATTATTTGCTTCATGGAATCTTATTCGGCCCTATCCGGAACTCTATCGGAACTTACGTTAGGAGACTGTTTTCGTCTAAGTCCGAAAACGGTTTCCTACCAGGCTTTATCCGGCTTTCAAGCGGATATTGGAAAGAGTGCTGTATTACATTATAGATTATTATGGCACTAGTGACTATTTCTCGAGTACAGGTACCCTTTCTAAACTGTTTCTATGTTCCTATATCTATAAATGAGCGTTTAATAGAATAATAAAATTAAATGTGATATAGATTTTACTTTGATTCATTTTAATACAGTACATATTTCCAGATAGGGCCACATAAGATTCCGCTGAGTAAATAGTTCCAGTTTCTGTTTCTGATGTTCGCTTCAAAGCCGAATAGATCCAAATAAAAAACCATTTTCGGACTTAGACGAAAAGAGCTTTCTAACTTATGTTCCGAAAATGTTCCGGATGGGGTAGCATAAGATTCCGTCAGGAAAATAATTCAGTTTTCTGTTTCCGATGTTCGCTTCAAAGCCGTATAGATCCAGATAGTAAACCGTTTTTAGACTTAAACGAAAACAGTCTTCTAATTTAAGTTCCGACATAGTTTCTGATAGGGCCGCATAAGATTCCGTCGGGCAAATAATTCAAATTTCTATTTCCGATGTTCACTTCAAAGCCGGATAGATCCAGATAGAAAACAGTTTTTAGACTTAAACGAAAACAGTCTTCTAATGTAAGTTCCGACATAGTTCCAGATAGGGCCGCATAAGATTCCTTCGGGCAAATAATTCAGATTTCTATTTCCGATGTTCGCTTCAAAGCCGGATAGATCCAGATAGAAAACGGTTGTTGGACTTAGATGAAAAGAGTCTTCTAACTTAAGTTTCGACAAAGTTCCGGATAGGACCAGATAAAATGCTATTTTCCATATGTCATCCGAATTAAAATCAGGATAGAGCCGCTAGTTTTCCGTTTAAGATTTTACGAACCGAAAGAGATCCAGATGGAGACGGAATAAAATCCGACGTGGTCTATCCGCACCTTTATCCGGTTTTGTATCTGACTCTATCGGATCCTTTCCGTAATTTGAAGCAGGGATGCTATATGCAAAAAAAAACTTGGTCTTTTTTCTCCAAATGTGCTGCCATGTAGTTACTACTTTTCTTGTTGTGACATCATTGTTCATTCCCGTTATTCCCGTCAAGATCAAAAAGAGCAAGGCACCGTTTTCTACTTTACGATGTGTAGTTATATAAAAATAGGCGGCATTTACCGCTTTTTCATATGCTACTTCAAGAACAGCAATAAGCAATAATCGTGCGTACGGAGCACTACTTTCTTCGCCAGTATACTCGGAAGCCCTTTATATAACTCGAGGGTGCAGTATATATGTGATTGCATCGGAAATCTTTAGATTAAATTGATTAGACAACTTAAGAATGAGATCAATCAGAAATTGCACATAAAGTAACCTCAAGAATACGATGTGCTTCAAACCAAAATGCTAGTCTGCACAATTTCGCCTAATACTAGCTTCTTGTAATGTGCTGCTGGCTTTAACAAGGGGGGTCTCGAATTTTCGCTCATAACACTTTAATCCTGCACGCGTTGCAATAGAAAAAGGCGAGTGACTTAAAAACAGACTGCTACTCATTGTTAATAAAAGATCTAACTCTCAGCGTTTGAACAATGCACATTACTGGCCAGAACTGTCAGTCTACTTTGAAAAATCGTATTAAAAATATGCATATCTTTTTTAGCGGATATCTCAGCGAGAAATTAAATAACAAAGATTTGTTATAAAACCGTTAGAAAGCTTGTTAAATTTCGCGTCAATTCACGAACCGATTTTCGTCTTGGGCACGCTTTCACAATTTTCATGATAATTCGAGAACTAGTAAATATTTCATCATTTTTTTGGGTTTATTCTAAAGAGGAGATTTTAAACTTCAAATTAGCGAAGTTTTAATTTTTTTCGTTTACTTTCCTGAAATATGCAGAACGTGGAAGTTGAGAATCGAAAAGTGGTGAAGAACAGAAAATAGGTCGATCTTTCTCACATGCTATCTCGGCCCATGTTTATCGAAAAGTAGTGTTTAATCGACGCGAAATTTAATAAGCTCTCTAACTGTTTGGAAAAACTCTTTCTCATTTGATTTCTAGCTGGCATATCCACGAAAAAAGAAAGGCATATTTTTAATACAATTTTTTAGTAGGCTGACAATTTTGGTTGGCCAATGGAGAAGCAAATAAGAAAGATCTTCATACTTCATTGTGTTACATAGACTGCTCCATTCATTTATCTCAATCTCATACGACGAACCATTAAATACAGTCCGATCTTGGTGGAGTTTGAAAGTCTTAACTGACTAACCATACGCTTTTTTCCCATACTACAAATAAAATAGAGATAGGTTACAGTAACGTTTAATTGACTTAGGTTTCTAATTTGACTGTTATAGTTGGATTTTGTCGCACAATCAATAGCAACTCTAAACTTATTATTTTACCATTTGACGATTATATCTGGATTTTCTACAGACACCGCATGTGGGTGACTCCATTGTCGATTCTATGTGTTAAGTTGGCCTGTGAATTCGAGTAGGGATTTAAATTGCGAGGCCCAATTAAATTCTATGCTAGCGCGACTTGCCTCGTCCAACATTGGACAAATCTTAGGCAACCTATCATCGTTCCTACTAGTTAGAGAAATGGACTAATTATAGGCACGTTTGAATGATTTGACGCTCACCTGATCTAATCCCGTTTTTACTCGGATAAAGTGCGCAGGAGTGTTTCTGGGCCAGTGGAATAATTGTTTAAAAATTTTATTTTGTACAACCTGAATATTATACAAGTAGCACAGTGTCCGTACCTCAGCTCCACACAATAAAGTCACCTCGATAATTGATCTCAAAAGCACGGCAACGGCTTCTCCAAGCCTGAACCGGGCGGCGAAGCCAAGAACGGGCGAGCGATAGTGTTTGGCAGCCGGACAATTAAGCTAGGGCACTTGGAGAATCGTTGGTTGGGCCACGGAGGTGAGGCAGCGGGACTTTTGGCTGGAGAACCGGATGGTTATCCATTGTTGCAGGCGTGGCGTCGTTTTGGACACAAAGGGGCTGGGAAACTTTCCGATAAGCGGTGCAGGTAGTACAATACTGACACGGCGGTGGTGAGAATCTATGAACGAGACTCTGGCGTAGGTGATCTCCACACTCCTTATCCTGGTCCGCACGGCCATTCGTACGCGGGGCTTATAACTTTCATATAGTACAGAAACTTTTACAGAAATGTAAAAGATCAGTTCTTGTCAAAGGAGCTAACGTTTACTTTCTCCAAATCATCCGGACCTAATTTAGGTACATAGGGTTTCATTTTCACGTGCCAGGGCGGTATCATTTCTATCTTATTATACTGTTGCCACATTTTGCGACCACATGTCCCTAGCGATAGGTGCAGAGCGTGGAATATACATCATATATACCTAGGACACATAGTATCCGAGTGTCCCATTCACGCAGGATCGGCGTATATTCACAGACACAATGCGGCCCTAGGAGTGCTTTACTACCATCTTGTTAGCTCTCATAGTGTTGACCGTGAGTTTCGGTAAGGAGTCTCCATTGCACACTCGAGGCCTGACATCGTTCTCGTTGAGTTCAAGAAACGAACTATATTTGTTGTCGAATTCTCGGCTACGGCCGACTTCAACGTCACAGTGAAGGAGAAGGAGAAGTATCGAGACCATATAAAGGAACTGTCTCAATTGTTCGCAGGATATTCAGTTACAATGATTGTCCTTGTGATCGTTGCTTTCGGAGGTGCCAAGCTATCGCTGGTTCGTAGCCTTGAAGCAATGCTTGCGTGCCAAAAATATGCCAAGGCACTTGCCAGATGGAGGCAGAGAGCTGTCATTTTGAGTCGCTCCGTTTCTTTAAGACACGAGGGTTTTGCCGGCTAGTCTTTGTGATTTCGTCGTACCCTGTGGGCCACCCATCTTACGATCATGAGACGTGGTCATATATGTGATGTATCGCGGTTCTGTTGGGAGCCAGTGTCATTTTCATGGATGGCAGTTGCTTCCAGGGGCCCCTGCGGTGGTTCAAACTTTTTTTATTTATATATTATAATATTATTTTTATATTTTGAATTCAATTTGAGAAATGATATGCCAATCCGAGTTGACTTTTCAATTTGAACTTATGACTGAAGGGCGCCAGGTCGTTTGCTAAATCCTTGATCCCAATCGACCAAATTGTTCTTGAAATTATTCTAAATAAAATTGAATTTACTTTTACCCAATCATTGGCTACTAGGTTCGCACCACTAACCCAACACAGAGCGGGACGGAGTCAGGAAAATGAGTTGATGATTAATGAGGCCTGGTGGATATTAAATGAAGTGCTCCGGTCAGATACTGGTAACAAAGTGAAAATAAATTCATTTCGTCTCAACGTCTCAAAAGAATTATAATTGCAGTAAAAATGATGTCACATAACAGAACATCCATTTGTTCTAATCGCACGCCTAATTCTTAAATAGAATATTTCACAGTGGGCATAACTTGGACCATGGTAGAAACAGTAACATAATTAAACTGTAGAGCGACTAACCATAATATGGTAGAACCTGTCAGATTACAAGAATATCGGAAATACTCCTTCCCATGATTCAATTTATCTGAGCTTAGCCCTCCCTGAATTTATTCCGATCTAAACGGCTCGTTAAAAATAATAATGAAATTTTTCTCTAAGGCTGCATGAATATATACATACATGCGTACACGCATACACATTCTCTTATATGAGTTCAAACCTCTAATCTGAAAATCGGATGGCACACTTAAAATTACACTTAAAGCGAGAAACAATGGACAGCCCTTCAGAATCGATGAACCGTCACGCCCAGTATATAATTTAAGTTTTCCCAAATCTCATCAATCCCATCGACTTTAAGGACTCAATTCCTATTGTAAAATTTCTCGAAAGTCTAACTTCATGTCGGCGACTCAATTTATAAACTTCAAAAAGATATTCTGAGCTAAGGTCGGGCCAAAAGTCGAGGCCCCTCACTTCTTTTGATTGCAACTCGCTTAAAAAAAGTCTCTGAATTGTTTAATAAAAATCAGTTGAAAGCTTAATGTCTCCCAAACATCGCGAGAAACGGGTTTTTCGTGCTTTTTCAAGCATCTACTTTCTCCCGTTCCCAGAAAGGGAACTTCACCGATATTCTGTCAACGTTCTTTAATGCAACACATTTTTCAAAATTCTGAAATGGTCAATAATTTAGTTTTTATTGAGATTTATTTACAAGTACTTTATCTTGAGAACAAATAAAGATAGAAAGCCGTTTAATGGCTCCACATGTGCAAGTTATTCTCGCTCGGTATACCGTTCTGAAAGGATAGCGAATCAGTGCATTTTGGAGGTATATACCGCGCGGAAAGAAATTGAAGCCCTCTGCAGTGGAGCCGTCTATATATAACCGAGTTTCATGCAAACACATTACCATTTCGCATTTAAATCTGTCATATTGGATCATCCATCATGAATTTTGATATTTTTGTATCAGATTAGGTTTCGGCGATCCCAAAAGTCCTTTTGTATCAAGTTTCATGCTGAGATGAATAAAAAATTCGATTTAAAGTCAGCAATATTGAATCTGCCATTTTGAATTTTGAAATATTGATATCAAATTCGGTTTCGTCGACCTCAAGAACCCACATTTTGAACCGCCATTTTGAATTTGTAATTTTTGACATGAAGTTCTAAATCAGCGACCTCAAGCGACCCTTATACCAATTTTCAGGTAAATTAAACGATAAATCTAATTTTAGCCACCTTTCGTTGTGCAGGGCACGCTGTACTTTGCCATGATTTATGTTATCCGTGAAAATATTCATTATTTATTTCCCTTCTCGTTTGAGTTATGGTCTAGGAAAATAATTTTCATTTCCTTAGATTTAAAAAACATAAATGGATTTCTCTACTTTCGTTTTTTGTATGCGATAATAAAACGAAACTACCAAGGGGCTTTCGTTTCAGATTGCAATTCCAACGATTTTTAAGATTATTTGTCGTTTTAAAAGAAATTTCATTGTTTTCCATTTTTGTATGCTACTGATAAATTACTTTTGATCTTATCCTTTTACAGAGATATTCTGTTTTGAAGTCTTTTTGGTTAGAAAAAAACGCATTTTATAAATATTGGCGGATAGGGTGTTTTGCCGGCATTTAAAATTACATAATGGTATAAAAAGGTCAAATAAAATTTGGATATAACAGTATATGCTTCCACGTTTCAGATGGTATCCACCTGGTCATGGAGATTTTTATACTAGCTTCCAAAAATCGGGCTTATTAAAACAGTTCATTCAACAAGTAAGACCTGATTTTTAGAGTAATAATTTTTAACATAGAATTTACATTAAAATTTAAAACATTTTTAAGGGTCGAGATTATTGTTTCATATCCAATATTGATAATCTGGGTGCTACAGTCGATCTGAATATTTTGAAATTACTCGTAAACAAGGATAAAACAGACCACGTTGAATTCCTCATGGAAGTGACAGATAAAACGAGAGCTGACGTTAAGGTAAATGTTACCTGATTTAATAATTTTATCTCCATTTTATTATTAATGTAATTTGCCATTCTTTTAATTTGCAGCTAACAATTTAATTTCTTAACATTGAGTTCAAGCTACACTGCGTCTGGTAATGATGGTAGGGCCGGGTAGCTCTCCCGGTTTCCAGTTTTTCTAGAAGAGTTTAGTCGATGTTGGGGCATTTGCTTATTCGCTTGTTGGTTCTCGGGTCAATCTCAGTTATAGTAGTAGCCAGGTCAGTGCCAGCTCTTGAGCAACTCACGTTGAGGCACTGGTTCAACGACCAGAAGGTGACGCTCTGCCTTTTTGTCATATTGAGTTGTTTCATAAAATTCGGCTTCTATTGCCTTGTCAGGAGGTACTTGAAGTTGGCTGATGACGATGCTTGGATCCTTCAAACTATAGTGGACGGAAGCAACAATTTCAGAAGGGTGCCTAACTTGCATTCTTCAGTAGCTTTTGTTCGTAGGGTCTTGAAAATGAGGTATCCTATAGAAGAAGACAGAGGGGATCTTTTTTTCCTCAGTTTCGGGAATAAATTTAGGAAGTGATACATCCTATGCTGGCTGCGCTGTTACATTTGTGAAGCAGTAACTATCGAAATCAAGCCTGCTCACAGGGAAGGCCACATTAGATATTCCATCCTCTTTCGGGGCCTAGCTAACGAGGATAATTCTTTGTTTACCTGAAGGTCCTTAAACTGCAGGTTCTTTATGGATATGGTCATAGAATTCTGGTAGTGGCCATGGAGGAAGTGTAACTTCAGGAATAATAACATTCCTATGTATCCGGTGAGCATTGAATCCAAATTTACATGGCGTTCAAAAAACGCATGTCATCACAGTGTTTCATAGCACTTTTAATAGCATTGGCAAATAAGATTAATAGCAAAGGACCTTTCTTGATCCAATCTTATTATCAACTGCTGCCGAGCAGAAAAATCGTCAGAATGACCAGCGGCACCACGATGGTTAAAAAAATCGACTTTTGAAAAAAAAAGCAACGGATACCTCCGTAATTTCTGAGGTTCTCAGGGAAAAATTTTCACCAAGTTTCAGCCAAATCAGCGAACATTAAAACGTGCCACATTAACCCTTACATTTCTATAAGATTAACATGGACAAATTTTACTTTACAAAAAATACAATTCACGGTTCAGGGTTTAAAATACGCTTGCTAAATGCTATTAGCGTATTTCGAAGACTGTTTATCAAATAATTACTTCTAGATTCATTTGAATGTTGAGTCCCCCTCTTCCCAAATGATGCCCCAAAAATGTCCCAAAAGATAACGGAAACTGACCATTTCGCCTACAATTGACACACATGAGCACTGTTGTTTTACCAACTATTGCCATCTTTTGTTCTAACCTGTGATAGTCTGTGCTTGTCTATAACCAATTCTTCTGTTTATAATGTTTTAAAATATTTTACTTTCAATAAATCTACAAAATGATGTCAACAATTGAAAAAAGAAACATAAAACTAAAATTAAGTCATTTCAGGTGATAAAGATTTGCAATGTTTAGGCATTTGCATGTTTTCTTTATTTTTCTCACAGTTCTCATTATTGGTTGTCGGACATTTTGTAGGAGAATCATTCCTTTCAGATAACAGTGGGTGTGAAAGCATGAATTAAGTTTCATCGAAAATAACCTCACGTGCTCTTTGAAACTTCTCAGTTTCATCGTCCCATGTTTTGTACACATTTGGTTCATATTCAACAAGAATTCCTTTACAGATTGATAGTCAAATTTAACGCTTCTTGTTTTTAAATTTACAGAGGAGCGTTAAATTTATTAAATAAGTTGCTGTTAAAATAGCCTCACCCCAAAACTGTTAACCTAACTATGCTGCGTTTACTATTGCATGCACTTTTTCAGTAATTTTTCGATCAATGCGTTTCATTAACCCGTTTTACTGAGTTATATAAGGTACTGTAAAATGCAGTGATGGGTAATAACTAGTTTCTTTTAAACATTTTTTTTTTTGGTAACGAAGTTACTTTCGTAAGTAAGTAACGAATTGGTAATAACTTTCATTCATCAGTACATTTTATTACTTTGTCAAAGTTTATTTTTTTATTTTCATCAAATCGAAGGATGAAAAGGTCTCAATGTTGAACGCTTTTTCAAAGCTCAAAAAATTGTTCATAAGGTACTATCGGGGAAACAAGTTCGTTCTCATGGCAGGCTTTTACGGCCCACTGATATTTTGGTGTATGCGCCACTGTCAGTCTGCTAAATCAAGAGTCAACCCGAAAAAGTATAAAAAGCTACCTTTTACCTACCATTGCTACCGCGAGACTTCGAAAATAAAAAAAAGGTTCATTCCATTCTTACTTTCAGCTTGAGTTTTCAGTACGGGTTTCTGCTCAATATCAGTATCTATTCATGAAGTCGTGCAGTTCACCTAAGTTGACCGTAAATATAGAAACGCTTACCCCTACCTGAACGCAGCTCTTCCCCTTGCGCAACCATGCCGAGCTTGAGCGGAATGTATTAGCCCGGTTTCATCTGAATATTATCGTCTTTAGACATTCTAATAATTTGACTCTTTGAAATGTTTTCACTTTCAGTGATTCAATTAATTTTGTTACGAAATGAGATATGTCGCAAAAAGAACTGGACAAAATTAAATTCTAAACAACTATACCGAATAAAAGATTTATAGTTTAAAATTATTCAATTTTACAGCATTCATAATAATGTATATAGTGTATAGAACTTTTGAAATTCTTATGTTTAAAAAATAATTTCATTGAATGTTTACAATCTCAACGTTCAAAAATGTTCGCATTTAAAAAAGTGATCAAATTTTTGTACGTAGAGCATTATGTAGTAAAAAGATCTAGGGGCATTAGCGATTGTGCGCAAATAATCTCAACATAGCTGATTTAACACGTAACGCGGATCAGACATTCAATACCCAAGGACATTTTACACATTTGAGCTCTATACAGAATAATGCTAATCAATTGGCAAAGTAGTACCGTGTGTACGGGTCTGCTATGCAAAATTGATTTGTTTAGAGTTTTTAAAAATAATATGCTAAAAAATTATCAGTTCGGCTTGTGTAGATCTATGGAGTATTCCCGTGTAGAATTTAGGCGTGTTGAATCAATTTTAGACTCAAAAACTTTTATTTCCATTTTTTATTATAGAATTTTACGGTTTAGGATTGAATTGTGTAAAATTTAAAAAAAAATTATTTTACTTTCGTGAATACGCTGAAATTAATCGGAACGTTCGTGAGTACAGTTATTGCCAGTAAAGAGTAATACAAATTTAGAATTAAAAACAAAATTCTTTGTTGAATTAGAATTTTTTGAAAATGTGAGTTTTTAATTATATTCAAATAATGATAATTTGAGAAAAAGGCTTCCGTTTCTGGTACCGATAGTGAGAGAACTCTTTTGTGCCAAGTGTTGGTGTTTTGGCTTTGGGGAAGGGAGTAAGGTTTTATGCATGCAGAAAGGGCAGTGAGTGCGGAGATGAGGTGTAAAGGAAATACGGTGAGTAAAGGCAAAGGTGTAAAGGGTGAAAGTAAGTTGTGTGTAGTGGAAATTGAAGCGTGCGAAGTTTTTGAGGTTAGAAGTAGAAAAAATAGTAGGATGCCAACGGTACGAAGTCCACAAACGGGCGCTAGAGGGCGACAGCTACTGGACGACCACACAGAACAGCAGGTAGTAGACGAAACAAGAGGTTACGAGGTTGAAATCGTGGTTAGTGGGGGGAATGGAGACATTGACTGTGATGACAGCAGCCGTGAGGAGAGGTTCGGAACGCCGACCAGGGAGGGGATGGCAGTGAGAAGGGAATCAGGCGCGGGCCATAAACACGGGGGACCTCAAACCTACAGCGCCTCGACAAGCTAGGTAGCGCGGGCTCGAATAGGAGTTTGGACGAGTGGCAAAGAAAGTTAAGCGCGGCTAGCAGTGAAGGGGAAGATAAAAAAAGAGAGGAAGGGGACGATGATTTAGAAAGAGACAAGTATAGCAAGAAAGTTAGGATTAAACGAAAAACACCAGAAAGAGATGGGGGTATGTTTGAGAAACTGGAAGCCCTCATAAAAGGGTTTAGAGAGGAATCAAGCAAGAGACTGGATGATGTGAATATCGATATGAGTAGGCAGGGGAGCGACGTAAGGGGGGAATTGAGAGAAGTAAGAGCAAAGTGGGAGAAACTCTGGAAAGAGGAGAAAGACAAGATATGGGGTAAGCTAGAGAGCATAGATAATATACAGAGAGAGGTTGACGAGCAGAGAAATAGTGTGATAAAACACTTGGAAGATCGGGTAAGCAACTTAGAAATCAGGAATGAGCATATGGCGAAGGAAACAGAGAATGCGGAAGCAGTAAAAGGGAGTGATCAGAACGTGTAAAATGAGAGTGAAAGATTGAACAAAAGACTGAGTGAGATTGAAAGAAGATTGGAAGGGGAAGAAAGGGCGAAGAGGAAAAATAACATAGTAGTTAAGGGATTGAAAGTGGAGAGTGAAACAGCGGAAGCTAAAATCAAAAATATTATGAGAGATATTGTAGTTCAGGTAAGGGTAGAAGGAGTTAAGAGAATAGGAGGGACGAAGGAAGGAAAAGAAGGAATGTTTTTAGTAAAAGAAGGGAGTGAGGAGGAGAGAAAGAAAATTATGGAGGAAAAAAAGTATTGAGATGAAGAAGGGAAAAAATTTAAAAAGATTTGACATGGAGGGAGAGGAAAAGGAGATGACAAATAGATCAGAGTGTATGGGTAGAGAGGAAAAGGGGGCACATGGAAATGGATAGGGAGAGAAAGGATATGGATAAATAGGAGGAATGGTTCTGGGACGAAAACTTAGAAGAAATAAAGAAAAAGGGAAACAGAGTGGAGAAACGTAGGAAAGAGGAAGAAGAAGATTCCTGTCCATATCAAACAGAGGGGTTTCCAAACGGCAAGTTGGAAGAAAAATGAGGAGAACAGGTGAGAGAAGGGAAGAGAAAAACGTGAAAATAGTTTTCGGGAATGTGTCAGGCTTGAAGAACAAGAATAAAGAATTTTGGGGGTGAGCTAGAAAAGTGGGATGTGATTATGATGAGTGAAACCTGGGCAGATGAGAAGGACTGGAAGGGGATAAAAAGAATGTTACCGAAAGGTTATGTGTGGACGATGCAAGAAGCAAGAAAGGAACACGTTAACCCTCTGCCTTGACCAGCGTATCCCCACTTTGAAATCTACACCACGTGACTACCTCACCGATACAAAGTACATGAGTGTTAATGCAAGAGTTTCGGTATCGTATCCATTAAAAAAATTCATGGGCCCTCTGAATAACATATTTTCTTAATAATAATAAATTATTGATCAAAAATATTTAAAATAAAGTATCAGTATTGAAGTTTAAGAATAATAATCAAAATTGCTTCAAATTGGATACAAAATGACAGATTTATGATACGAAATCATCATGTGGAACATAACCTCAAGAAGGAAACGTCAAATTAAATAAAATACCTTTAAGTGGAATAATTGTTCAAAATGTATTTAATTTACATTTAATTCAAGGTAACGTTGTGTATTAAAACGATTTTTTGCAAGATTTCATGCAATTTTTGCGTCTGAAGGGTCATTTCATATTCTGCAATAGTAGGAAGGAGAAGTTATGTTTTCGTGACAGGTAAGAAATAAAAACCTACAAAAAATTTGGAATTTTCTAATTTTTAATTTACTATCCTCCTTAAATTATTCAGGTTATAATTTTGTATCAAAGTACTTAAGTTTTTGATTGATTATGATAAGCAATCAATTCTTCTTTGCATAAATGTACGTCGCATTCTTCACACATGAAAATTGTTCTTTTGATTGTAGTTTTTTTTATCAAGTGATGAAGGGAACATTCAACAAAATTGCTTCAAAGTGGATAAAAAGTGACAGGTTTATGATACGAAAACCATGTGGAACATAACCTCATGAAGGAAACGTCAAATTGAACAAAATACCTTTGAGTGGAAGAATTGTTCAAAATTCATTTAATTTAATTTGACGTTGTGTATTAACAGGATTTTTTGTCTGCACAATGAAAGTAATAATCAAAAGAACAATTTTCATATGTGAAGAATGAGATGTGCCTTCATGCAAAGTAGAATTCTTTGCTTATCATAATCAAACAAAAATTTAAGTACTTTATTAAAAAATTATAACCTGAATAATCTAAAAAGGATAATGAATTAGAAATTAGACCATTCTAAATTTGTTGTATGATTTTGTTCCTTACCTGTCACGGAAACATAACTTCTCCTTCCTACTATTTCAGAATGTGAAATGACCTTCTAGGCGCGAAAA
>CAKNYM010036167.1:0-14505 GCA_932195095.1 Andricus curvator
TGCGGAATAAACGTGTCATTTAAATAAATAACACGAGAATTCCAGATTTATTTTGCGCTTCCTCATTTTCGGTTCCGAAGATTTTCCCAATTCTTAAAGAGATGATTAAAAGTTGCAATATTGAAATAAGTTGCAATATTTCCTGATCTTCTGCGCAGTTTATATCAAAACTTCCTCGTGATTTACGCGCTTGGCGCTTCATCGAAAATTGCGTGAATATGCGTATATTAATATCCCTCGCCTACAACTGTGTTGTTTCTCTGTATAGTAGATAGTCTAGATCGCTTATTTTAAATTTAAACACTTCTAGAATGGTGTGAAAGGTCAATAATATGATGTGTGAACAAAAATGTCTCAAATTTATCGATAATGAGCTCCACAATCAGTCTAGAAACTCCCAGATTTAGCAGGGATACGAACACTAACATACTCTAAATGTCGGTAACAGGAATCTTGAAATAGAAACAGTCTAGCCTATCTACGTCTACAGTAGGATGGCATAAAAAAACAAACGTTCAGAATTTTTTTGCGGCACCCCCCCCCCCCATTTTTGTAAGTTCTCAAAACACGTTTTTGTAAATTCCGTCCAAAACGTGAAAATGTATAATAAAAATAGGGAATTCTTTCATGATCTCATAAACCGTTTCAGCGAATAAAAATACATCATTCATTTTTTATTTAAACGTCCCTAATTATTTCATGGTGCCCCAAAGAGACAGTCAATTTTCAATAAAACAGTTGAATTTTCGACCAAAAAAGATGACTTGACCTAAATAGTTGAACTTTCAATAAAATAATTAAATTTTCAAAACAATAGAAGAATTTTCAACTGAATAGTTTAATTTTTAACGAGAAACAAAAGTTATCACAAACCAAAAAAAATAGTTATATTTTCAGTTAAAAAAATTAATTTTCAACAACAAAAAAAAAGAATTTTCTGTCAGTCGAATTCCACAGAAAGAGGCGAATTTTTAACAAAATTGTTGAAGGAATCTGTATTATCATTAGAGAATAACAGTAAATATTTAACGTCTTTGCAGACTAGATGGAGCAATGAAAGAAAAATTATTTTAAATATTTTTTTTCTAAAAAAATATCTCTTTTCACTCCGCTGGGAATCGAACCACAGAACTACTGATTTCCGGTCAGGTGCTTTCCCATTAAGCTACTAGAGAGATCGAGAGAAGAAACTTTTTTCAGAAAAATACACGCATTATTTTGCTAGATGGTACAAATCAAATTTTTCAAGGTATCTGTATTTTCATTAAAGAATAACAGTCAATATTGAACGTCTTTTCAGACTAGATGGAGTTATGAAAGACAAATTATTTTAAATGATTTTTTTCTGAAAAAAGATCTTCTCCTTTCGCTCCGCTGGGAATAGAACCACAGAACTACTGATTTTCAGTCACAGATCGAGTGAAGAAACCTTTTTCAGTTCTGTGGTTCGATTCCCAGCGAAGCGAAAGGAGAAGATCTTTTATCAGAAAAAAATTATTTAAAATGATTTTTCTTTCATAGCTCCATCTAGTCTGAAAAGACGTTAAATATTTACTGTTATTCTCTAATGATAATACAGATTCCTTGAAAAATTTGATTTGTACCATCTAGCAAAATGATGCGTATATTTTTCTGAAAAAAGTTTCTTCTCTCGATCTCTCTAATAGCTTAATGGGAAAGCACCTGACCGGAAATCAGTAGTTCTGTGGTTCGATTCCCAGCGGAGCGAAAGGAGATCTTTTTTCAGAAAAAAATAATTTCAAATTGTTGAATTCTTAACCAAATAGAGAATTTTAAACAAAGGAGATTAATTTTCTACCCAAAACGACGAATTTACATCATAGGAGTTCAGTTTTTAAGCTAAATAGTCGAATTTTTTAGAAAAAGTTGACTTCTCAACCCAAAGAGATGAATTTTCAACGAGAATGTTAATTTTCAATCCAGAAAGATGAATTTTCAACCAAATAGTTGAGTTTTAAACTGAAAAAGATAAGTTTTTAGCCAAAAAAGATAAGTTATCAACCCAATTGTTGAATTTCGAAGACAAAAAGACGAATTATCTACAAAACAGTTCAATTTTCAACCCGAAATTATGTTTAGGCAAACAGTTTAATTTTCTACTAAATTGTTGAATTTTTAACCAAAAAGGATTAATTTTCAACTAAGAAGATTAATTTTCTACCAAAAAAAAAGAATTTTCAACTGAAAAAGCTCAATTTTCAATTTAAAAAATAAATTTTTAACTAAAAGCGGAAGAGGTACATTTTTAGTTGAAACAATTATTCCTTTAAAACAACAAAAAAAAACGAATTTTCAACAAAATAGTTAAATTTGTAACCAAATAGATGTATTTTCAACAAAAATGATGCATCTTAAAAAAATTAATTTTCAACAAAAGAGTTTAACATTCAACCAAATATACACCAAACTCTCGGTTTCAGTTCCACCGGTTTCCGCCTTCCTAGAACTGCTGTAGGCGAGAGAACGGTTGCGACGTTTGTCGCAACGTCTCTCGCCAATGATTGTTTAAGTTTGAATCCCCCCGATTTGGAACCGCAGACAACCCCCTACACTGAACTGAAACCGAGAGTTTGGTGTAGTTGCATTTTTAACCAAAACCCTGATTTGTTAACCCAAAAGATTAATTTTCTACTAAAAAAGACGAAATTTCGACAAAATAATTAAATTTCAATTAAATGTAGGATTTTTAAACCAATTGAAATAAATTTCGAATCAAAAATATAATAGTAGACTTTTAACCAAAATCAATTAACTTTTACCCAAAAAAGGTTGGATTATCTTATTGGGTTCTATTATCTCAGTTCGCATTTAAGCAAAAAATGGGGAAGTCTTAAAAGCAGGGGAAAAAAAGAATTCTTAAAAAAAAGGGGGGAAAAGAATTCTTTAAAAAAAGGGGGAAAAGAATGTCTTCTCTAAAAAAGAGGAAAAGAGTGAAAGTGGAAAAGATTATTAATTTATCATTAAACTGTATTGTTGCAGGTTTATGGACGGCCCCAAAAACTACCCCACGAAAGAGCAATCAGGGTTTTGCCAAATGATAGCCCTTAAAAATAAATTACATGGTTTTATGTATTTACTAATATATTTTTTATTGTTTAAACCATTTTTGTTCACTTGAAAGATTTTATTTCAATCGAATATGGCAAATTAAATAAAATTTGAGGCAGTTCAAAAGATATTTAGGAAATTAGGAGTTTTTAAAGAGATTACAAGTATTTTATAACTTGGAAAAATTTCCAAACATTTATCAAACATTTATTTATTTATTCCAAATTTCTAAAAGTCCTAAATATCTTTGAAACTGACTCGAAGTTTTTATAATCATTTTTATAAACTTTTAAAACACACCAATTTTCTTTAAAAATTTCTAGATTCTTTTTCGACACATCTGAAATCTTCAAAAATCTTTTCAAATTTTCTTATGTATCTTAGCAAAATTATATTTATATAACATTAAAATCAAACTAATAATACTTATTTCCTTGTTCACAGATATCAGAATCTAATTTTAGCTCGAATTTAGGTGTTCAAAGACTTTTAGCAAATAAATATTTATTCCACATTTTTATTTTGTATTAAACATTATTTTTCCCCTCAAACTGAAATTACACGTGCTCCCAGCACGCGTTTGACGATGCTAGTGTTGTTAAATACAAAATTAACCAAATTCTAATTCTTTATCAAAAATCTAAATTCTAAAATCGAATAAATAGAGTAGGCTAAAAATTGATTTGTCCATATAAACTATTTTGCCCCACTGAGCCCTTTGCCTCATGGGTGAACCGACACTGAGTTATCCAACATTTAAAAGAAAATCCTTGAAATTTGATTTCTGACTACACTCAACTCCCTATGTAAGACCGGTTTCGGGCATGGCTTGCATTGGCCTTGATCCTAAATCGGGGGAAACCGGAAGTAAAGAGCCAGGGCCACATGAACCACTTCTGTTGGATTTGGACGCATGAAGCAACTTGATGCAACTAACGTGCTGAGAGTGCGGCCCTCGAGCTGTTCGTCACGCTTGATTGCGTACATCCTCTCTTTAGGCCCCGCGACTCCTCTCTTACGAAACTGTGAAACTATAAGTAATTGAATGAGAGAAGTTAGATTTATAGATTGATTAGAAGGGATGAAAGGGGTCATGAAAAAATAACGAGTGTCACAGTTCAGAGAGCGGTTATAGTCGAACGAATTGACTTGATCGCCCTCAGAGCGAAGGATGGAATGAAAGAATAATTTGATCCTTTTAAAAAAGGGTAAGCGAAACCATCTTAGGAAGCAATTCTCTGTTTCTGCCACGTGAGCGTGACACGCGAGATGCGAGGCAACGTTAACGATAAAATTTTTTGAATTACACGCCTAAAAGGTATTTGGAACGATTCCGCTCTCCGATTTTTCAGGGTTGCGATTCGCATTCTTGATTCTCAACGGAATAGTCAAACAAGCTTGGATATAATTGAATTAGAAACAAATATGAGAAAACGAAGAATACTAATTTTAACTCTAGTTTTGATGTCTACAATAATCAGGGTAGCCACAGACTAATGCACTTGGAAAAAATCGAAAAAGTAACTAAAAGTGACTACACAGAAAAAACCTAATTTAAGTGGAAAATTTGTCTTATTTTAAAGTGTAACAAAAAGAAGCATAAGAAATCTGAAATTAGAAATGTGAAACATTAAAGTAAGCAAACAAATAGACTGAAATTCAGGTAGTAAAGACCTGAATTTAAAACGTTATTTATACTGAAAAGTTAGTGCAAGGTTGAGATGATCTTGATTTAAGCATTCTTCTAGCGGAAAGTAAGACCCGCCCCGAATAGAAACAGATCAACATATCAACATACCATGACCGCGTCGCGCGATTTCCCAATACGATTAAGGCAGACCCAAACTGAAATTCAGTAAGGCATACTTCTTAATTTAAGGTAACGAAAGCTTTACCTGTTATTTCAGGTAACCTTCAACTTACTTTCAGTCGATAAAAGCTTATTTCTTATTTAAGATAAGTAAGTGCTTTATCTAAGATAGTTTCTATACTTCAATTTAGTTGCTTTCTTAATTCAAGTCAAATCTAAAATTAAGTCGAATACAACTTCAAGTATTTGTTTTTACTCTTTACCGTTTTTACTTTTTACTGTTTACTGCTTGTAATGTTAAGAGAAACACCATGGGTGGCTACAAACCTTCATTTTCACCCGAGGGGGACACAACTTCTGCAATCGGTGTACAAAGTTCATTGCAATCAACCTGCTGTTGCAATCACTGCAATCACATTGCAATTTCATAGTGCAATCATGCAATCGGTGTACACTGAAATTTGAAGTTATGTACCCCTCGTTTTCACCTGACTTTTCCCTGGCCAATTTTTCTTTGCCCCTGACCATAAATATTCCAGATCAAAATTTGAAAATTACCAATTTATTTCAACAAAAAAAGATTACTTTTCTACCATGAAAGATGAATTTTCAACAAAAAAGGACGAATTTTATGTTCAAATAAACGAACGTTCAACAGAACAGTTGAATTTTCGACCAAAAAGGATGACTTTTTAAAAAATTGACGAATTTTCAACGAAATAGTTAAATTTTCAACCAAAAACATGACTTTTTAATGAAGTATTTGAATCGTCAACAAAATAATTCAATAATCAACAAAATACTTGAATTTTTAAGAAAATATTTGGATTTTCTACCTAGAAAGATGAACTTGTAACCAAATAGTGGATTTTCTAAGCAAAAAAGATTAGACTTCAAAAAAAACATTTGCATTTAAAAAAAGTGTTAACCAAACAGTTGCAATTACAAGCAAATAGTTGAACTGTGGAGAAGAAGAGATGAATTTTCAAAGAAATAGTTGAACTTCTGAGCAAATAGTTGAATCTTAAACCTACAAAGATTCAAATAAATATATGAATTTCTAATCAAGAATTATTAAACTTCAACCAAAAGAAGTTGCATTTTTAACAAAATTATTGAATTTTCAACAAATTAGTTTAATTTTTAACCAAATACTTGATTTTTCTACCTACAAAGATGAATTTTCAACCAAGTAGTAAAATTTCCAAGCAAAAAAGATTAAATTTCAACCGAAAAAAGTTGCATTTAAAAAAAGATTAATTTTTAACAAAGCAGTTGCAATGACAAACAAATAGTTAAACTTTGAAGAAAAAAAGACGAATTTTCAACAAAATAGTTGAACTTTTAAGCAAGTAGTTGAATTTTCAACCTACATTCCAAGATTAACTTTTTAACTAAACGGTTGAATTTTCAATCAAGAAAGATTGAACTTCAACCAAAAGCAGTTGCATTTTCAACCAAATTGTTTAGTTTTCAAGCCGAAAATTCAAATTTCTTAGTAGATAGTTGAATTTTCAACCAAAAGATGTGTTCTTAATGAAAAAGTGAATTTTCAAATAAAAATAAAAAAGTTAAATTTTCAGTAAAAAAATTAAAATTTCAACAAAAAAACAGAAGTTTTTACAAAATAGTCACCTGTTCAACCAAAGAGATGAATCTTCATCTAAAATGATGAATTTTCCAATAGAAGATACGAATTTTTAGCAAATAAAAATTTGGCAGTCAAGGAAGAAAAAAAAAGGTCATCTTATAAAGACCAGTTTTCAACAAAAAATGGAAAAGTTACATTTTCCGTGAAAAAAAATTAATTTAAAACATGAAAAAGAACAATTTTTCAAAAAAATAGTTAAATTTTCACTAAAGTAGTTTAACTTTTACCACAGTAGTTGAATTTTCAATTTAAAAATATCAATTTTCAACAAAATAGTTCAACTTTAAACCGAATAGATAATTTTTAAACTAAAAAAATGAATCTTTAACTGGAATAGTTTGATTTTCAGTTACAAAAACTAATTTTCCACCAGTACAAAAACGAATTATTTTGAACCCAAAAAGACGAATTTTTATCAAAGTAGCTGAATTTTCAACCAAAAAGGATGACTTTTTAAAAAAATTGACGAATTTTCAACCAAGTAGTTGAAGTTTCTACTAAAGACGATAAATTTTCAATCAAGAATAGAATATTTAAATTTGCAGTTAAAAAAACTAATTTTCTACAAAATAGTTTAATTTTCAACCAAAGAGATGAATGTCCAACTAAAATGATTAATCTTCAACCCAAAAAATTAATTTGTAACAAAATAGTTGAATCCTCAACCAAAGCAGATGAATTTTCTACCAAAAAGTTGAGTTTTCAAGCTAAAGATTCGAATGTTTAAAAAAAATTTTACTATTAAGGACATGTGAGCGTAACCTCAATTTTTTTCAAAATCAACTTACGTTTACACGAAACGCGATATCGAGTTGAAAATTTGATTTTTTCATAATTATAAAAACTTAGGACCAGACCCGCGTTTTTTAGTGCTTCATATTTAGTTTCCCAAATTTTCAACTCGATATCGCGTTTCGTATGAACGTAAGTTGATTTTGAAAAAAATGTAAACAAAAAATTTGAGGTTACGATCACATGGCCTTAATCCCGAAAATATAAATTTGCAATGAAAAAAAATTTAAGTTTCGCCAAACGGTTGCATTTAAAACCAAATAGTTGCACTTTCAAGCAATAGAGACTAATTTGCAACTTCCGAACACAAAAGATTAAACTTAAATCAAAAACAGGTGCATTTTCAACGAAACATTTCAATTTTCATGCAAAAAAATAAGAATTTTTTAGAAGACAGGTGAATTTTGAAGAAAAAAAGTTAATTGTTGAACACGAAAGATGACTTTCCTACCCAAAACGATCAATTTTCTATCCAAAAAGATTCAGTTTCAATAAAACAGTAGAATTTTCGTTCAGAAAATATGACTTTTTAACAAAATAGTTGAATTTGTAATAAAATGATAAAATTTTTAACCAAAAAAAATCAATTCTGACCAAAAATATAATGGTAGGCTTTTTCAAACATAAAGAATTATAGCTTTAAACCAAAAATAGTGGGATTTTCTTATTGGGTTCTATTCATTCATTTTGCATTTAAGCAACACAAAACTCAAGAAAAAGGGGGAAATTAGTATGAAAAAGAGGAATTTAAAAAAAAAGAAGAAAATAGGGGAATAGAAGAAACAGTGTAAAGTCTGATATTGAATACCATTTTAGCACAATAGATTGCTGTAGATTTCGTACATAGATTAATTAATTTTCCTTTTTTTTCGATAAAATCTAAAATGAGATGGATCAAAGTGACTAAAGTGGCCTTTTCCTTAAAAAAAAGCAACTATAGTGACTTTTTTATTAAAAGGTGACTGAAAAGTGACTTGAAGGAAAAAGTGACAGTGTGGCAGCCTTGGTATTTGATAATAATTCGGGAAATAGTTTTCCGTTTTGATTCGAGATTTTATTCATACGTATTTAGATATCCTGATAAGATGTAAAAACCAGATAAACAAATTAAATGAGCCATATATTCTCGCGAAACGATCGTTTTATTTTCCTTGGTACTTGGACATCTTATGTTTGATGCTTCCCATAAAAAACTACATTCTGAGAAGCATAAAACTTTAGAGTTTTGGTATTTGCGAGGTATTTGCTTTATAGGAACCATCGTCATCGCGAAGACGATGTTTCTTCATGTTCGCAAAAGCCGGTACTCTAGAGTCTAGCTCATAAAGCTGTAACTCAAAGTGGCCCAGACACGATCCTGGTGACGCAAATTGTATCGTTCCTGATTCGACGCGCCGCGCCGGCTAGCAGTTTACGAGCATCTCGACGAGGAAAAGGGAACCTCGAGAGCCAATTCTAATCCTGATTTCGAATCAGGTGGTCATTATGACCACCTAAATTATAGTAATTAACTCTTCCAGGAAGTATAAAGCAATCAAATCTTCGGAATTCAGAATATTTTTCAATCATGCTGATTGCCGATTCAGATTTTAAGAAGCTGGGTTGGAGAACAAGATCCAAGATTTATTGCCTCAGTATATTGTTCAAATTCTATTAGGTCAAATCAAAATTAGGGCACACGTGTAAGAAGTGACACTTCTCTAATCAAAAACTAAAATTGTAAACGTTATCGACACATTCGAGGCCAATATTATTGAAACAGAAAATTTAATAGTTGCATTTTCAACGAAATAGTTGAATTTTTAAGTCAAAAAGGTAAAATTTCAATCAAGACTAGAATCATCAACTTTTAAGTTTAAAAAACAAATTTTCAACCAGCTGAATTTAGCTAAAAAGACGAATTTTCAACAAACATGATTATTTTTCTACCCAAATAGATGAATTTTTAACAAAATAATAAAATTTTCCAAAAAAATATAGTTTAATTTTCAAACAAAAACGTTAATTTCAAACCACCCTCGTGTAAAGAAGTATTGGTAAGTATTGAATCTATTACTTTTCTCGCGAATAAGTATTGGAAATCCACTACTTTTTCACGCAAAAAACACTGGATCCAACACTTACTAATACTTCTTTTTCATAAGGGCAAGTAGTCCAATTTCCTACTAAATTGTAGAATTTTCAAGCCAAAAAGACGAATTTTCTACAAAAAAAACAGTAAATTTACTATAAAATAGTTGAATTTTCAACTAAAATGATGAATCTTTAACTAAAAAATGCATTGTTTACAAAGTATATCAGCTTCAAACCAAGTCGTTAATTTAAAAAAAAATGAATTCTCAACAAAACATGTAATAGTTAATATTTCAACAAAAAAATATATTAATTTCAAATCAAAAACAGTGAATCCTACCAAAAAAGACGAATTTTCAATAAAATAGTTGAATCCTTAACCAAAACAAATTAACATTCAACCAAGCAATTGCATTTTTAAACAAATTGACGAATTTTTTCGAAGACAATTTCATTTTCAAACAAAAAGACGAATTTTTAACAAAATACAGGAATTTTCAACCAAATAGTTGAATTATCAACTAAAAAGATCAGTTTTCAACCAACAATGGAACAGTTAAATTTTCCGTTTGAAAATTTACATGCCAACCAAAAAAAAACGAATTATCAATTAGTTAAATCCAACGAAAAAAGACCAATTCTTAACCAAATAAATGAGTCCTCAACCAAATAGATGAAGTTTCAACCAAATAGTTAAGTTTTCAAGCTAAAAAGTCGAATGTTACTAAAAACAGTTTATTTTGAAACCAGAAAAGAATTTTCAACAAGAAAGATCATTTTCAATCAAGAAAGATGAATTTTCAACGAAATAGTTGAATTTTCAATTAAATAAGATAAATTTTTAACCAAGACTGGAACCGCTACAAACGAAGAATTTTTTACAAAATAGTTGATTCCTCAATTAAAATGATAAATTTTTAACAAAATATATGAATTTTCTATCAAATATACCACTAATGGAATTGTTAACTTTCATATAAAAAAAAATTAATTTTCCGCAAATACAAAAAGAATTTCAAACAAAATAGTACAATTTTCAAATACATAGTTTAATTCCCAACCAAAAATATGAATATTCAACAAAAAAGTTAATTGACGACCAAATGGTTAAATTTTCAACTAAACAAGTGAATCTTCAACCAAAAAAAGATTTTAATTCGAAATAAAAACAGTTAAATTCAACCAAAAAAGACGAATTTTCAACAAAATAGTTGAATCCTCAACCAAAGCAGATTGATTTTCAACCAAACAGCTGCATTTTGAACAAACAGGATGAAATTTCAACCAAGAAGATTAATTTTCTACCAAAGGGGACGAATTTTCAACGAAATACATGAACCAGCAGAAGCATCAATTTTCAATTTAAAATATCAATATTCAACCAAAAATGAAATAGTTACATGTTCAGTCAAGAAAATCAATTCTCTCTACAAAAAAACGAATTTTTAGCAGAACAGTTAAATTTTCAGCTAAAAAGTTGATTTTTTAATCAATAAGATTAATTTTTCACGAAAAAAGACTAACTATCAACAAAATCCATGAATTTTCAACCAATGACTTGAATTTTCAACTAAAAAAAATTATTTTTCGACCGAATAATTTGGGGGATGTAAAATGTGTTATTGAAAATAAGTACATAGTTTTACAAATGTACCATTTTATACTTTTTTTCAGGGCCTGAAATGTTGCGTAGTCCGGTACTTCATTTTTAAAGCGGAATTTAGAGTTTTCTAACCTTATGCATATTTTAAAAGTATTAAAAATGAATCTCAATATTTATTCAAAACTGCAACTTTCTGGTTAAGAATAATTATGTTTCAGTTGAAAATTAACATTTTCGGGTTCAAAATTCAACTGTTTTGTAAGAAATTCAACAATATGGTAGAAACACAACTATTTTTGGTCGAAAGTTGACCTAGTTTGTTAAAAAAATATTTTTTCTTAGTTCAAGATTCATCACTTTAGTTAAAAATTCATTTCTCTTTGGTTGATAATTTGTTTTTTTTTTTCTTGGTTAAAAATTAATTTTCTTAACTGGAAATTTAACTATACCATTTTGGGTTGAAAATTGATCGTTTTAGATTAAAAATTGAACTATTTGGTAGAAAAATTAATCTTATTGGTTCAAAACTCATATTCTTGGTTGACAATTCAATTATTTGGTTGAAAATTCAACTGTTTTGTAGAAAGCTCCTCTTTTTGTCTTGAAAATTCAACAGTTTGGATTGAATTTATTCCTTTATTGACTAAAACATCTTTCTTAATTGGAAATTTAACTCTTGTTAACATTTCGTCTATTTGATTTGAAAATTCATCTCTTCTGAGAAATTTAATCTTTTTTGGTTAAAAATGTAACTCCTTGGTTGAAAATGAATCTGTTTTGGTTGAGGATTCGACTATTTTGTTGAAAATTCTTCTTTTTTGGTCAATTCCGCTGTTTCTGATTTAAAATGAAAATCTTGTCATGGTTAAAATATCAACTCATAAATTTTCGGTTGTGAATTCATTTTTTTTTAGTTCAAAATGCAACTACTTTGTTGATTCATAAGAAAAAGTAAGTTTTACCCCCCCCCCCCCCCTTCCACATCCTCCATCCAAATCGTTGCGCGTTGTTTTTGAATCAACCCTAACAAAATTTACGAAAAACATTTAGTCGGTAAAAATTACGTAAGATGTGGGGGGGGGGGGTCAAAACTTACTTAGTTCGAAAATACAATTTTCGAAAAATTTCCATGTGTGGCTCTTCTCACAATGTGAGGGAGATGATTTTTAAAGAAAAATGTATGGATAAGTTGAAAGACATGAAGAAATCATTAAATTCACATTTGATTTAATCCGAACAAATTGTAATGATAATTGGCGTAGTTTTGAAGAGATCGCATGATGGTTCTATAACATAGGAACGGAAACTGAAATAATTTCTTCATTGTACACCAGAAATCAGAAACACGAATGTAAATTGAGTTTTTGAAAATTGTCGATGTACCAAATACTCACTTTTCATTGCGAAAAAGCAGTGGTCAAAAGTCTTTGTTTAGTGGGCAAGGTTTTTTAAGATTTAATTGTGTGAACAAGTGTACGAGAAAGTTGTACAAGTGCAAGAAGGCGAAATTGCATGTTAATTCAAATTATCCTATAATTCGACGTCTTGCGTTAACAAGTAACCAGTATATTTTAACAATTGAGCGCACCGATTATAAAAGGGCGTCTCCGCGCGAAATTTGTTAAAAGTATTGTCCACAGGCAGAAAGCGGAAGAAGAAAAAAAGTTGTCAAATTAAAAAATACCATTACATTAAACTGGCGAAAGTCGACATTTTTTGCTGATATAATTAATAAATCCGATTATTAGCTTAAGTAATAATTAATAAAAATTGGATTTTTCATCGAGCCCAAATTCGATGTTTTTTAAAACTCGACTCACCGATTCTAGCTCAATAACTGGTGGCATGTTTTTACAGTATGTTCAAAATACATGCAAAGTCGATAAAATATATAAAAATTGCATTTTTTTCACTTATATTGAATAACAAATGGCGAGGTACCGGTAACCGGGTTTCGGACACTTTACCGGAAAAAAGTATGCGACGAACTTAAACTTTGAGAAAACTTCGAGCAAGCCGTTTTTTCTACGACGTTTGAAGAAATCTTTCCGAAAATTAAAGTGTAATCGGGTCATAAATATTGTAACTGTGGATGATTTCATAACAAACTGGACGAGCTGCTTGCACGCCGAGCGTTTTTTATGAAATCATCCATAGTTACAATATTTATGACCCGATTACACGGAAATTTTCCAAAAGTTTTCTTCAAACGTCATTTTTTCCGACGAAATGTCCGAACCCGGTTACCGATAATCCGCTATTTTTTATTAAATATAAGTGAACAAATGCAATGTTTATGTGTTTTATCGACTTGGCAGGTGTTACGTATGTATTCTGAACATACTGTGAAAATTTCAAATCATGACACCAGTTATTGAGCTAGAATCGGCGAGTTGAGTTTTAAAAAACATCGAATTTGAGCGCGATGAAAAATGCAATTTTTATTAATTATTACTTAAGCTAATACTCGGATTTATTAATTATATCAGCAAAAAAATTCGACTTTTGCCAGGTTAATGTAATGGTATTTTTTAATTTGACAACTTTTTTTCTTCTTCCGCTTTCTACCTGTGGACAATAATTTTACTGAATTTCGCGCGGAGACCCCCATTTATGATCGGTGCGCTCAATTTTCATTCAATGTTACATTTTAAAACATAAGCATATTGATACAATTCTGCATTCTTAATTTGCCCACAACATATTTGGCACATCTTACTTTGCCTGAACTCAAGCCAGGTGAAGTTGCTTCCAACTTTGCCTAAAGCACATGTGGCACACCTAGGTTTGCTTGCATTCATTCCAGGCAAAGCCTAAAATCACAGATTATTTCGGACTTTGCCTAAAACGCATCGATTACCTATTGTTGAACCTTTTGTGAGCCGCTGGTACCGATTTATCAAGTTTCAAAAAAATTTGTGTATTATGTTTATGGATAAGAACATCTTTGTTCACATTAGGAATACTACATTATTGTATCAGACATGTTTGTTGGCATGTTATATTGTTCATCTTGTTGATATGAGGAGATCTTGTTTAATACTGAGAATACAACAGTAATGTACATGATATACTTGTTCGCGTCTTCGAGACGCATCGATTGCCTAAATTAAGAAGCTTTCATGACATACCAGAACCTACTAATACCGTTTTCGAATTTTTTAACAACATTATTTTCCTTGTTCAAAAGAGGATTTTTACATTCTCATTCTAATGAGAAGGTATTGGTTTTATGTAAAATTTGACATAGTCGGTTTTCATCAAATCTCCACGTTTTGAGACCCCCTGAGCTAGAAAAAACGATTTTTACGAAGGTGTCTGTCTGTCTGTAGTCTGTCTGTCTGTCTGTCTGTAGCCACGATAACTTTCGAAAAAATGATCAGATTTGATTGAACTTTGGCACACTTTTTTATGGCCGAAAAATAGAGAACGAGTTCGTTAACCAGCTATTTTGGATGAAAATCCAAAAAGTGAGCACATTTTGAAAATTTTTGAGACCACTTTTTT
>CAKNYM010036168.1:0-17795 GCA_932195095.1 Andricus curvator
CCTATTGTGGGTGGCACTGCGCGATACTGGTGTCGTAACCGCATCATTCACTGCATTGGGGAGTTAGCCCAAAACAACGTGGCTGACTGCAAGAGCTGGATCTCTGGGGCGATGGGGTCGCCACATCCCTACGCCTTAATTATTTACTTACTATCATTATTATTTTTTTTTTTTCAAACTTTTTCTCGGGTGAACCCGGTTTTTCGTCATAGCCACGGACTAAGTCAAGTGAATGATGAGATGAGGATGTTATAAGTTATTTTAATACGATGTTTGAAATCATTTGCGATGATGTTGTAGGTACAAAATTAGGAGCATGGTGTAGTTTGCAGTTTGTCTTCACCGCTGTTATCCTTACACAGCGGTCGTGAGTGTTGGAGGTGACAACAGTCGCCTCTAGATGCTTTCTTAGAGCTACCATGTTTATTATTTATTATTATTTTTATTATTATAATTATTATTATTATTGCCAGTGTAGGGGCTGGAGCACCAAGGTAGGGTATGGAGCGCCAATGTAGGGGCCTTGAGCACCAATGTAGGTTCTAATTTAGACCCTACTTTGACGCTAAACGTGGAAAAACGGCCGATTTCGGACATTTTTAGCGTCAAAGTAGGGTCTAAATTGAATTGAAATCGCTGCTTATTTTGAACCTACTTTGCTGCTCCAGCGCCTACTAAGGTAGGAGTTATAGGTTCAAAGAAGGGCCTAAATTTCGACTCGGGAACTTATTCTATGAATTTTTATTTTAACACTCTTTTAATTATTATTACTTATTCATTAATTATTAATTATTTTTTATTTGCAAAATTATCAAATAAAGTACTAAAGTACATTATTTTAAGAAATCATTTGAAGAACGCCATTGAACTGTGATGATTTAAATAAATTTTCTCATAAATTTCACATAATAAATTTTCTTTATTATGATTGAAATGATATAGGACTCTAAGAATATACTCATAAATTCGCTTTCATAACGTATTTTACATTTAAATTATTTTCGAGTTGGTGTATTTATAGAAAATACGTTCTGCACTAATTTTAAGATCTTAGAATTATTAAAAATTTGAGAGACTGGAATTGTTCTGGCAATAATTAGAATAAGTACAAAGGAAAGCACAAAAAGAAGAATTATTGCAAAATGATAATCACAGTAGAAAAAAGGTAATTATGCAAAGTAAACTTGCTGCATCAGCTAAATAAATTGCTTTTTTGCAAATTATAATACATGTTCTTTAGCTAATTGAATTGAATCTCTTCTTTTAAGCTTCAAGCTCATCATTATTAATTTTCCACTATGAGATTTATGTGGCAATTGTTTTTGTAAGAAATGTAATAGTTGATATCAGTTCGTAAGAAATATATTTTTCATTTATTATTCATATATATGTTTTACGTTTATTTGATTTTGAAGGCTGCTCTTGAATATTTTGTAATTGCATATTGCCAGACTGGCTGAGTACATAACCAGTAGTGTGAACGGTACTGGGTCTGTACCTCTTATTGCACTGAGTCAGTATTTTAGTGGTCCCGCTACAAAAAAGGACTAGCCCAGTATTGTTAATTCTACTGATTTGGTACCAGGCCAGTATCAGGTTAGTACCAATACTGACCTGCTACTACGCCAGCTGTTGGCCAGTAGTAGGCTGAAACAGAAAATACTTTCTAAATTTCCACCTGAATGACGACTCAATACTTTGTATTAAGCCCTAAATATAAGCCTATAACCGAAGGTGTCCAATATTAATGTCGTACCCTAATAAGGAAAATTGTTAATTATAAGAAAGATTCTAAAAGCAAAAGCTGTCCAGAAATACTTTTGTCAATTGAGAAGGATAATAAAACTCTTAATTGCTGTATGTGCAATCAATCTAATGCAACAATTTCCGCAAGTTTCATACTCGTTTTTCCATGTGAAGAATTGCTTTCTAAGAAATTCAGAGGCCGTTATACGTCATGCAAACTTGTATCATTTCAAAGGTACTTCAAAGGAGAATCGAAAAAACAGTTTTCCTTAGAAAGGAGAGAAGATGAGGTAAAGTTAATTGGAGTGTAATAATAATAATTTTAGTATGGATGGATTTAATAGTTGTAGGAAAATAGCTGTTGAGAAAGTAAAGATCGAATAAAGTTTGATTAATTTCATTGAGTATGATCAAATATGTACTAATTAAAAATAGATATGTAGGCGTCAGCATGAAAAGGGCCCTTATATTCCAAAATTTATCTTAAATTTAGAAAAAAATGTAACAAAATTTTCCTCAATTTTTCTTCTTTTTATTAAACATGTAACTGCATACAACTTGCTATACATATTTTCTTAAACAAAGGCAGAAACTTCTAACAGTGAAAATGCACCAGAAAAAATAATAACAAATATCATCAATTTTAATTTTCTGGTGATTGTACAAATTTGAATCAACTTGTGTTCAAATAAAAACGAATGCTAACTATAATTCTTATAGTAGAAAAACCTGGGAGAACTTGAACTCCAATAGAAACCTGTGGAGACCAAAAATGTTTCATCAGGAACTAACCGCGTACGCCTTTATGTTTACAAGTTTGCTACATAACCTGCAAATGATATTTATAAAGTCCTTATAACTATATTCTAATTATGATAATATTTTGAACGTTAGGTGCCGTCCATAAATCTCGTGACGCTGGAAGGGGGGGGGGGAGGGTTGAGGGACCATCACGATTGGTCATGCCCGTGGGGGGGAGGTTTTTTCTAAACGTCACATGACAAAGTAAATCGAATGAAATTGCTTGTTTTACTTTTCGTCAGTTTATTATGTTGAGTACGAAAAAAAATTTCTTCAACCATTTTTTTCTTAAATTTTTTTTTTTAATTTCAAAATTATTAATAATAATGTTCAAATAAAAAAGATTTTATTTTCCGTTCCCAATAGGAACGCTGGGGATGGGAGGGGGGATTTGTGGACGGCCTCTCACTTCTCTTCACTAAATTATGACCGTCAGAGCTCTATTACATGTGTGCTTTAATTTTAATGTTGTTTTATGAACTAGATGAAATGTCGAAGTGGGTAAAGTGAGAAATATGTTCTTTGAGAAAATGTCTCTATTAAAATTGGGTTTCTTTGCAGGTTCACGTGGAATCTCTCTGGGAACAAATTCATCATTTTGGGTTTATTCTCAGCCAGGGAGGTTCCTTTTTGTTGCAGCTCCTTAGGAACCAAGAATTGGTTCGAATAGAAACCTTAGTTTTTTCTGTGAATTACTTCACTCATTGATAAAAACATAAAGAGTATGGCATGGATATACGTATTTTACATTCTTATTCATGACAGTGCAATGGAATCGTCCAATTTTTTTATAGTTTAGAACATATCTTTACGCTTCAGTACTCACAGAGTCCAAAAATCATCAAATTTTGTCGGTGTCTGTCTGTCTGTATGTATGAATGTATGTATGTATGTTTGTTTACGTGTATGTTGTAGCTACGTTAACTTTTGAAGGATTAGATAAATAAATTCAGCCTTTGATACACTTTTTGATGGTCCCAAACTGAAGATTTAGTTAGTTAACCAGATTAATCCGACCAAACTAATCACACATTTTTTCAAGAGTTTCGGGAATTGTTTTCAAAGTTTCTGGCAGATGACGAAAAGTCTTGCAAATTATCCTTCTAATGACATTTCCAAATTCGATGCAAATTAAAAAAGTTGCATGCTTTTCAACATTTTGAAAATTGTCAAAAAATAGAAAAAGAATTTTTTTCTGATAGTTTAAGAAATTATAATCGAAATTTTTACTACATATCAAATCTATTTCCAAACTATCCTAATTAAATTTTTCGATTAGACAAAAATTCAAAGAGTTAGATAATTTAAAAATTATGCAATCTTTTAAAAAGCTATCAGTGAATTTTAATCCTGATTTATAGTATATTTCCATAATTAATCGTCAAGTAGATTACCTATATTGGGGTATCTTTCAAACGCAGTGATAAAAAACATACCTACTTCTTACATTCCGTTCCATTTTTTCTACATCGTTTTATTTTTTAAAGAGGGTCGTCTGTATAACCTAATTGTCGAGCGGGAATCGCGAATGTCGCAATGAGAATGTAATCGTGAAAGCCGTAGGTGCTTTAAAAAACGTCTTTGAAGTGTAACTGAAAACCAATATCAATTCCAATTTAGAACTGTAGTCACTTACTCAGTCAATCAGATCACTCACAGATAGAGTTTGTGCTGGAATCCATTGTACCCGCTGGCCCTAAATGGGTCAGAAATCCAAGAAGAAAGGACTGGGATCAGTTTTTCACGGAACTAAGATGTGCACTTTCAGAGGTTCCCAGGTCAATTCGAGACGTGGGTACCCTGGAGATGGCAGCCAAAATTTTCACGGAAGCCATCAAAGCTACTTATGAAAGTAATTGTCGACCTACAAGTGTCCGAAAGGCTGGGGAGACACACTGGTGGAACGGGAAACTCGAAGAGCTTCGCAGGGAAACCAGAGAGAGGTTCAGGCGTGCCAGTACTGGCAAAACGAAGGAACTATGGACCTCATTCACAACGATGAGGGACGAATACAGGGGTGCAATACGTAAGGCAAAGTAAGAGAGCTGGACCAACTTTTGCACAGACATCGAGAAGGGAGCTGAGGCGGCTAGACTGGATAAGCTGCTTTCTCGAAATCCGGACGCTATTCTCGGCACTCTGAAATTGCCCGGTGGGAATACTCAGAGTCGGACGGGGATACCCTGGCTCACATGATCAAGGCACATTTCCTGGGCTTTTCAAGGTTTGGAGAAAAGGGGACAACACCTCAGAGGGAAACAAAGTCGCCTGCGGCCCAATTAGGCCCGAAACGGCGGCTAGCCAATGATATTGTCACCCCTGCACAGAGGGCTGGAGAGATCATCATAGGGCCGCTAGTGAGACTTGCTAGTGCTAGTCTGACGGGTCTGAAGGGTACGAGAGTAGTCTTTGTTCCGAAAGCAGGTAGGATTGGTTATACCTTACCCAAGGACTTCCGTCCCATCAGCCATCATCTTTCCTACTAAAAACAGTGGAAAGACTTGTGGATAGATATATCCGCGATAAGGTCTTGCCAAGTAGGCCACTTCACAAGGAGCAACACTCCTACAGGGCTAGTCACTCGACGGAGACGGCCTCAAGCGGAGCAGTAAACCTAATTGAAGGTCAACTGAAGGAGAAACGCCTCGCGATTGGAACCTTTATGGACATCGAAGGAGCCTTCAATAACACCTCTGGAGAGGTGATCAGGGCGGCCATGATCACACATGGTGCGGCTATTGCAGTCGTGGAATGGACGTGCCACATGTTGGGCAACAGGAATCTAACTACGACTAAGGGTGATACCACTTTATGTGGAACCGTTGACTCGGGATGTCCGCAGAGAGGAGTTTTATCGCCCTTGCTGTCGTGCTTTGTAGTGGATGAACTGCTTCATTTACTCTCGAGTCAGGGCCACCACGTCATAGGCTATGCGGATGATATACTGGTTATCGTGCGCGGCCAGCATCTGGATGCGCACTTCGGAGTAATGCAGCAAGCACTGATGATAGTGGATTCATGGTGCAAGAAAACTGGACTATCGGTTAATCCGCGTAAGACAGACGAGGTTGTTTTCACCAGAAGGTACAAGTGGGGAAACATGAGTACATTGAAACTTGGAGGACAACAACTGGAAATCAAAGAACGAGCTAAATATCTAGGAGTCATTCTGGATAAGAAGTTGTTATGGAACGAGCACCTGGAAAACAAGTGCAAGAAGTTAGTAGCGACTCTATGGCTCTGTAGGCGAGCCATAGGGAAAAGCTGGGGCTCGAAGCTGGAGACACTTATGTGGATCTAGCCAGCGATCTTGTGACCCAGGCTAACCTATGCCGCGGTGGTCTGGTGGAGCAGGGTCGAGCTGTCCCCTGTGAAGTCTCGACTGGAAAGGATCAGGGGACTGATTTTGAGAGGCGTCACTGGTGCTTTGAAGTCGACACCCACGATGGCACTGGGGGCACTAATAGGTTTGGAGCCCCTCCATCTTACCATCAAGGCCGTGGCTGCGAAGGCGGCCTGGAGACTAAATTTGGTAAATGACAGAAGGATCTCGACAGCAGGAAAGATCCCAGTTGACATCGCGAGGAGGCCGACCCTGAACATGCCCAGGGACAAAATGGCCACTCGCTATCTCTTCGACAAGAGGCATCGAGTTAGCCTATCCGCGAAGGAGGAATGGTTTAACGGCGGCGCATACCTGCCCAGTGATGGAGACAACTGGTTTACAGATGGCTCCAGAAACGAGGAGAATGCAGGAGCCGGTGTATGTCGTAGAAGGAATGGAATGGGCTTCACAATAGAGATGGGGTCCTACGCCACAGTTCTACAATCTAAGATTATGGCCATACTACAGTGCGCCTACAAGGCAAAAGTGTATGACAACAAAGGAAACATCCGTATCTGCTCAGACAGCAGGGCTGCTATGTTGGCCCAGAATGGAACAACGACCACGTCGCTCGGGAGAAACAAAATCAAAGTCCTAACGGAAATTTGTATAGGAAATGGGTACCTCGGATATCACAGACATAAGATAGGGCTTGCAGAAAGTCACCTCTGTCGTCTGTGCGGAAAGGATAATGAGACAGCAACTCACATCCTTTGTCACTGCCCTGCGGTAGCGGGGAAACGTGTAATACTCACTGGAAATTACTGCATCAGTGAGTCAGAGATTTCAGCCAACAGCATGCCTGCGGTGTCCCTATGGAGAGGGCTTTGGGGTCACGCTTAGGCTCACAAGGGGACGCAACGGGATTACCCAAGCTTCAGGGCCTGTTACGGTCTCAACCCAGAACTAATAATAATAATTACAATATTTATCATATATTTGAAAAAATGCAGCCGAAATGCACGCATTAAACGTATGAAAGCAGGCGCGGAGCGCGAGAACAGCCTAGTGCGCCGCAGGTAAGCTCAATCTTGGCGCGAAGCGCCGCACCGGACAAGATTGTGCACGCCGAAGGCAGGCATATTTTTCTATTACCATTATATCAACAAATATATACCTACTCCTTACATTCAGTTCCATTTTGTCTACATCGTTTTATTTTTTAAATATCGCCTTCTGTATATACTAATTGTTTAGCACGAAGCTCGTGTATCGCAATGGGAATGTTACCTTTAAAGCCGCAGGTGCTTTGAGACCATGTTTAAAAACAAAATGAAAAACAATTTCTGTTCCAATTTATGACTGCAGTTTATCAGGGATTTAAGTTCCAGTTTTTGATTTAAGTTATAATATTTATGATATTTGAAAAAATGCAGTCGAAATCTAAACAGTAAACGTACGAATACGAACACGAAGCGCGAGAGCATATCCGTGCGCCCTATAGGGGCGCTCAAGCAAGCGTGCAATAAGAATGTCATTTTTTTTCTTTTTATCAAACTTTTGTTTCTACATAAATTGAGAAAGCATTGATGCCAAATGACAGATAACCACGAGAAATATTTTATTCTTGTTATTTTTGATGTTGTTCTTAATGTTCAGTAATTCAGATTACTCATACAAAGATACCGTTTCTGTAAAAGATAAAGTTCGCTACGTTCAAAAAATTAATTTTTGAAATTCGCTGTCAATTAGCTGGTGCCCTCTCTGTTAGAAACTTTTATATACTGATTTCCCTATAAATGCAATAAGAGTAATAATAGTATATTACATCATAAGGAGTGCTAGACATTAGGGCGGAGTGAAAAAGATCAAATTAATCGAATCGTTTGAGCTGAGCGAAAAAAATTTGTGGGTTGACATCCGAAAAAAGCAACAACAACAAATTTGAAATTGGTTAATATCTTCTGTTCTCATTTTTTGATTTGAAAATACAAATTTTTTTAAAATACCGAAAATTTTCCCCATTGCTTCGAAAATGATGGCGAATTTTTTCTATGTACAGTTTTCGCTAGTGAGGAATAATAAAAAATTATAAATTAAAGAAAAATTTGTTGCTCAATTAAAATTTTGTTGAAAATGGTCAAAAAATAGGTTTTTTTGGTTTGAGTACTATGCAAACATTTAAAAAAAAGTTGAATCTGTCGAACCTACAATTTCTTTAGCTTGAATCGAAGAAGCATGCTATTTTTTTGTTAAAACAAAAAAATTAGTCTTTTTGTTGGATTGCCATTTTTATTCAATCAACAGCTTTACAGAAAAAAATTATTTACCGGTTTTCGTGAGTCTCGGAAAATCCGTACGATTATAAACTTAACTCACGATATTTCCGAAACAAAATGAGCAAATGATTTTAAAATGTATAAATAACTGCTCTACATCCAAGCGAAGCAAATAAAGTTATTAAAAACGTTCAAATGTTTGTTTGTTTAATTAAAATTAATAATTATTTGTGCTGTGTCGAATTTGTGACTTAAAATTTTCCACACGCGAGGAAGTTTTTCACAATTAAAGTTTCAAAAAACTTACAGCGTAGAAGTTCTAGACTAGACTATGAAATAAATTTTTCCGTTTACTCGGACCAGTTATGTTTATAACTTTGCAATATGCGATTGTTTAAAGTGTCGCGCTGAGTACACGCGTCGTGAGTTCTGCTGCTAGTGCTCGCAGTATGGATATTTTCTTATCGGTCACTTTCTTTTTCATGAAAGATAAAAAGTGTTCCTATTAAGTACAAAACAGAATAACGATTTTTAGAATCTTTTAATGACACTTGCAGCAATTATTGATTAATTCAATTACATTTTGAATACACAGTCTGCATATATTACCGCTTGCGACTGCGGAGGAACAAAGAACCATATTTGTTATTTCGCTTATGATAAAATCAGAACACAGGGCTTAGATTAGAAATTATATTACATGCGTATACGTATACGCGCTTGAAAAACTACTTTTTCTGAATCTACTTCTTCACGTTTTCTTTGCAATTTTTGCTGGCTTTTTTTGGCCTTTCAGAGATTTTTTTTTGTTCTCCCTGAGCAGAATGAATTTGTTTCCCGTCTTTGACTTCCGTTTTTTTTCTGCTCGAACTTGTTTATCTCCCTTCCTTGTAGTTTGTGTGTGCGTGTATGCAGATATATATATCTCTTCATTTATTCATTTATTCACTTATATATTTATTCATTTATTACATAATATTTATTATTATAACGAATTTATTTTGTTATTGAAAAATTGACGTATACGTTTAATTTAGTTCTATCGAAAATGGTGAAATTGAACTGCAGACAAATTAAAATAAGAATCAAAGAACGATAAAAAATGAAAAAAAAAACAGAGAAAACAAACAATTCACCTAGAGATACTCAAGGGAGAGTTGAGACGCGGGGTACTCAAATTCTGATTGGTGCCGCTGTACCGGAACCTGCTATTCTAAAAATGGCGCGATTTTCAAATAGAGTGTTGATTCCACAACAGATTTAATACAAAATAAAGAGAATATCATTGAATTAAAGATTAAAAATAAACGAAATGTAATTAAAAATCACTTTTAAGCATATATATTATACAAATTTCCATAAATGATATTGGTTAAATAAATACATTGTGTAGGTTGGAAGCAAAGCTTTGATTCGAAAAGGTTATACATACAAATAAAGTAAAAATAAATTGTAGGAAAGGATGAAGATTTAAATGATGAAATTTCATAAATTCATATTCTGAAAATAATTAAAAAATCAGTTTTAAGAAACATGCATCAATTTTTTTTTTAAGAAACATGACTAAATTTTTAAGATACATAAATAAAATCTTCTCAAGAAAAATAATATTTTTAAGAAATATAAATAAAAATATTATTTTAAGAGCATGTGTCAAGATTTGTTCAAAGAAATAAAGGAAAAAGTAACATGAGTGAAAAGCTATTTTTATTTCACACTTAAAAACGATATGGACAAATAAAAAACATATAATTGATATGTCGTGTGCATCGCCATGCTTTTGCAAGAGTACTTTTTATCAATATTTTTTTCTTTGGTCTTAGATTGATTACAAATTCTTAGACGAAATACTAAAAAACTGCGCAATATTTTGTCTTTTAAACCGTGGCATGGTAAAATGTGACCGGTATGGATTGATGCGAATTTAGGCGAGAAAAAATCGAATAAATTCTGATTCTTGTATTTTTGCACGACTGCATACCATGAACGGAAAAATTTTTCCATCTCTTGGAAAGTGTTGAACGTATCTTCATTCACGTAGAAAATTACATTCTTTGGTTAGATTGCAGAATAGGGGCATCACCTCTGTTTTGGCTGGACATTTTTTTTGTCAACAAACTATTGGAATATGTAATTAAACGATAAATGAAGCGATTTGACCAGGAAAACGTTTAAAATTATTGACACTTCTGTTACTACGATGTCTCAAATATGGGTCTGTCACGATATCAGAATTATCATATTTAACTAACCGTTTAGGTGTTTTTAAACATCCGTACGGCCAGAAACAGTGTAAATAATTAAAATCGAATTGTTTTTTAATTACTCAAAATGTAGGCTTCCGTTTCCGGTGCCGATCGTGATTGTTGGTGATTTTTGTGGTGCTAACTTTTTGGCTTTGGTGAAGGGAAAGAGGGAGTGTGAGAGGAGAAAGGGCGGTGAGTAGAGTGTTTAAGGGCTAAGGAATAAGTGAGAGTGAAGGGGTTGGTATAAGGGTGGTGAATGATATATAATTGTCAAAAGTGGAAGAGAAGGATTTTGAGGTTAGGAACGGTTGTGAAAAGTGGTGTGTTTTAAAGCGGAGTGAGGGACAGGTGAGCGTGAGGGTTGGATGAATGAGAAGAGACAGTTATTTAAGAGTAGTGAGTTATTTTGTAAGAGATTTTGAGTGATTTTTTAGAGTGGTGGCTTCAGATCTAGATTGAACGATTTGCATGGGGGATTGAAAGCGAGGGAAAAGAAAACGTGACGTAGGAAAGAATACGCGGCAGAATGCCGGTTACACGAAGTCCACGAAGGACAGAGAGAGGGTAGCAGGAGACGGATACAGAGAGAAGGTCAAATATTAGCAGCGAATGTAGGCAAGAGAATGAGGCGAGCGTGAACATCGAGGGTAGCATTGGCACCAATGAAAGTAGTGATGAGGCAGAGGTATTCGTAAAGCTCGGTAAGGGGGGGGGGGGGAAGAGACGGCAGCAAGCAAACGAGGCAGACCGACGAACCTGCAAAGGCTACAAAGAGCGCACAGTTTAAACAGTACGAACGCGAAGGGCTTTTTTGATAAGTGGCGACAACCAGCGACCACGGGGTAGCGAAGGGCAGAAGTCGGAGGATAATAAAAGGGTTAGAGACCAGTTTGATGAGGAAGGGGAAAATGAGAAAGCGCTCAAGAAGATTAGGCAGAGAACACCACCTGAAAGGAGGTCAGGGGGGAGTAGTTTAGAAGGCCTCGAGAAACTCATTAGAGGCCTCAGAGAGGAAACCTGCAAAGGTTTTGACAGAGCGAGGAAGCATAGGGAAGAGGTCAGCGAGGAAGTGAAAAAAATGAGAAAGAAATGGGAGTAGTGGGATGCTCTGTGGAAGGCCGAGAAAGAGGAGGTATTTAGGAAACTGGATAGTATAGAGAGTAAACAGATAGAGAGTGAGAAAGAAAGGAGAGCTGAAATGAGTTTGCTTGAGGAGAGGGGCAGGAAACTAGAATGCGAGAGTGAAAAGAAGGAAGAGGTGGGATTAGGAGACGTAGTCAAGGGGGATGATAAGAAACTGCAGGAAGAAAATGAGAGAATGCGCAGACGGCTGAATGAAATGGAAGTAATACTAGAAGGAGAAGAGAAAATGAAAAGAAAGCGAAACATAGTAATTAAAGGAATGACAGTAGAAAGCGACTCGGGAAAGGAAGAAGTAGAAAAGCTGATGAATGATATTGGGGCTCAGGTGAGAGTGGAGGCAGTGAAGGTACTGGGGAGAAAGACAGAAGGGAAAACAGGTGTGCTCATAGTGAAAGTGGGAAGCGAGGAGGAGAAGAGAGAAATTATGGAAAGGAAAAGGGTACTAAAGGGTAGGAATGAAAGAATTGAAGAGAACCTGACATGGAGAGAAAGAAAGAGGAAGTGGATGATCGAACGGAGAGCATGGATAGAGAGGAGGAACGGGGGTAATGTTTGGATGGGGAAAGACAGGTTGTGGGTGAATGGGATGAAGTGGATCTGGGACGAAGAGAGAGAAGAGCTGAGAGCAGAGGGATCGATACTTGAGAGAAGGGTAAACGAAGGAAATGAGAGTAGGAGAGACGGGGCGGGGTTTCCAACAGAGAAGAAAAACTGAGCACTGAAAGGAGGAGGGGGAAGGACAAAAAGAGAGGAGTGAGTGTGGCTTTCTGGAATGTGGCAGGGCTAAAAAACAAGAATGAGGGGTTCTGGTAGGCTATTGGCAAATTGGAAGTGTTAATGCTGAGTGAAACGTGGGTGGATGAAAAGTATTGGAAGGGCTTGAAACGAAAGTTGCCAAAGGGGTATGTATGGATAATGCAAGAAGCAAGGAAAGAACATGAGAAGGGAAGAGCGATGGGAGGCATGGTGTCAGGGGTTAAAAAGGAGCTGATGAGAAATGAAAGAGTGGAAGAGCGAGAAGAAAAGCTGGAGGGCGTGATGGTGAGAAGCATAAAGATAGGAAAAGAGAGGGTGGCGATCGTTTGTGTGTATAGAAGAAGAGGAGAAGAGGAAGGATGGAGAGTATTAAGGGAATGGATGGAGGAATGGAATGAAGAGTTGGTCTTGATAGGAGGAGACTTAAACGCGTGAACAAGAGAGTTAGGGGGGGGGATATGGGATGAAGAAAGCGAAACTTTTCGAAGAAATTCCAAGCACAGGGAGATAGATCGGGAGGGTAAAACTCTTTTGAACCTGTTAGGAGAGGAGGGGTGGTTTATCTGCAATGGAAATATAAGGGGAGATGAAGAAGGGGAAGTGACTTTTATAGGGAAAGGGGAGACAGTGATTGATTAAATTCTAGCAGAAGAAAGAATAAGGAAGAGAATGGATAAAGTGGAAGTAGGTAATGAAATAGGCTCAGAACACTTCCCGCTAATAGCGACATTGAAATGCTCAGGATGGAAGTGGCATAGCGAAAAAAGGGTAAGAACTGGCGAAAGGAAAGTAAAAATGGGTAGATGGGGGGAGGATAAATTGAGAGAATTTAAAGAAAGAATGGAGAACGAGGAGATTAGAGGAATGGAAGGGGAAGGCTTGGATACGCGCCTTGAAAAGATAAAAGAACTAACCGAGAGGATGAAAGAAGAGGTAAGGCCAAGAGAAGAGGAGGGAATGAAGAGGGGATGGTGGGACGCAGAATGTAAGGAGAGTAAAGATAGAATGAAGGAAAATGTAAAAAAGTGGAGAAAAGGGGAGATAGGGAAACAGGAATATAATAGGAGAAAGAGAGAACATGAAAGATTGTTAAGTGATAAAAGGCAGTTAGAGAAAAGTAGGTATATGAAAGAGGTGGAAAAATCAATCAGGGAAGGGAGGGAATGGGAGGTGATCAATAGGGAACGAGGAGGAAGGAAGGGCATCAATGAGGAAATCGAGATGGATGAGTGGACCCCGTACTTTAAGTGAATGTCGGGAGGAGTGGAAAATAAGGTGTTAGGTGAAAAGAGGAAGGTAATAGAAGGAGAAGATGATAGCAATAACGGTATAAGTAGGGATGAATTGAATAGAGCGATAGGGAGGCTTAAAAGAAACAAGGCAACAGGTGAGGACGATATTGAGAACGAGGCTTTGAGTTTTGGAGGAGCATGGGTGAGAAAGAAATTGTGAGAGGTATGCAAAAAGGTTTGGAGAGGAGCGGGATGGCCTAAGGAATGGAGGACAGGGTTAGTGGTGCCGATAATTAAGAAAGGAGAGGGGAAGAAGGTGGAGGAGTATAGGGGAATCACACTTATGTCGGTGGGCTACAAAATATATACGGAGATTCTCAGAAAGAGATTAGAAACGGAGGTGGAAGAGAAAGGGATTATTCCACCCAATCAGACGTGCTTCAGGAAAGGGATGGGAACAGTAGACAACATCTACGTACTGAATTATCTAGTGAATAGGAACTTAGGGAGGAAGAAAGGGAAGTTAGTGGCCTTATTTGTAGACTTTAGAGCGGCATTTGACTCTGTAAACAGGAAGGTGCTATGGCAGGTGATGAAAGAGAAGGGGGTGGACGAAGAGTTGGTCGAGAGGATAAAGGAGATATACGAAGAGACTAAGATAAGGGTGAGGATTGGGAAACAAAAAGGGGAGATTTTTTGGAGTGGAAGAGGGCTCAGGCAAGGGTGCCCACTGAGCCCAATACTATTCAGTCTCTTGTTGGCAGATCTAGAGGAGAAACTGGAGAAGAAAGGAAAAGGGGGAACGGATTTGGGAAATAGCAAGGTATATTCCTTAGCGTATGCAGACGATATAGTCTTATTAGTGGATGACGAGAGAGGTATGAGTCTCATAATGATAGTGTTCGAGGAGTATGTGAGAATTAAAGACTTAACGGTAAATGTAAATAAGACGAAGGTGATGATTTTTAGGAAAAGAAGGACAAAGGTAGGATATGAATGGAAGGTGTACGGTGAGAAAGTGGAACAGGTCGATGAATTTAGTTACCTAGGCTTCTGGTTTTAGTCGAAAGGAGGGGTTGAACTGCAGGTGAGGAGGAGGATAGAATGTGCGACTAAAGTAATGGGGCAGGTGTGGGGTATAGGGAAGAGAAGGTTTAAAGATGATTGGAAAATGAGACTGTGCAAGTTTGATGCGTCGGTGTCGTCAGTCCTAAGTTACGGAGTGGAGATCTGGGGATGGAAGGAGCACAAGAGGGTGGAAAGTATGCAGGAGAGATTCTTGAGATGGGTAATGGGAGTGAGCTGGAACTGTCCAGGATACATGTTGAGGGAGGCATTAAGTAGTAGTTAAATGGTTATTAGACAAATGAAGAGAGCATGGAACTTTGAGGAGAAACTAATGAGGGGGAAGGGAAGCAGGATTGCACAAGCTTGTCTAAGGGAAGTAGTAAACAAAGAGACTAGGGGTAACACAGAAGGATCAAGGTGGTAGGAAGAGAGACAACAGAGGAGGAGAGAATGCGATATAAGAGCAGATGTCAGAGTATGGCAAGAGTTAGAGAATGAACTGATAATGAAGGAGGGGGAGGAAAGATGGAAAAAAATCGTGGAATCTAAGTACAACAGGTGGTATAAGGTAGTGAAGGCTGAAAGAGAACCAGAATATTTAAGAAAGATTAAAAAGGAGAGTAAATGGAACTACGTTATACGATTTAGGATGGGAGAAGGAATGAGAGAGTGTAGGTACTGGATGGATGAAGAGGAAAGAAGATGTAGAGTCTGTTATTACGAGAGAGAATCATGAGGGCATGTTTTAGAGAGATGTACGGGGGATGAAACAGGTGGGGAGAATGTGGATGACAGAATAAGGTAGATCTTGGATGGAAGTGGACAAGGGGCAAGCTGGATGATGAGACTGGAAGAAATGAGAGAAAGTAAAGGGCATGTAGTAGGGAAAGGCCAATCGCGTACTCCTAGTCCAGGACACTAAAGTAAATAAAGCTTGAAAATCATGTTAACGGAAATTGTAAGAGGAAACGGAAGCCCAGGAAACTCAATAGTCAGCAAATCTCGAGAGTAATTATGTTAAGACAAAGCGATAGGAAATAAGTTAATATAAGTAGAATATTATTATTTAGTTAGTAAGTATTATTAAGGTATTATAAGTGGTTTTGTAACGTACTGTGAAGGGAGCGGAGGCCCTCAAACCCGTAAAAGGGAGAGAATAAATACATACATAATCAAAATGTATTTAGATATTTTTTTATGCAGACATAAGCTATTATGTCGACAAAAAAAGGAGAGATGTGGAGTCAAATTTTTAATTTCAGTGTTTCTTCCAGCTGTTATGCCAAATGCATTCCAACAAGCCACGTTATTTGGGCCCATGTCAAAAGTGACGCTATTTACTCTCAGGCCAATGTGTTCTGCTTCCGAGATTATCTGTAAAATTATAGGTTTTATTAATATACCGTCAAAACTACCACCAGTGAAATCGTATCCAACCACCTGCTTCCAGCGTGCACCGGTTCCCGTTAAAACATACACAATAGCATGCTTAACCTAGCAATTCCTTAGTTTGTGGATCAAACATTTTACCTCCTATTACAGTAACTGCATTAATTGCCACTGAGCACTCTTTGTCAATTTCACTCATAAAACTTTCGAATTTATCTTCTAAATACAGGAACATTTCGTCTGAAATTCCTCGTTTGAATTTAATATGTTCGATCCTCCTACTTATAGTCCTGCGCGATGGAAAAGGAAAACCTTGTCTCAAAAGATCACCGTATCCTGTATTTCCGCAAGTGAATTTTAAGCGTAAAGCTTTGTTAACGCTTGAGTTGGACAATTTCTGGGGTTTCGGTATTCCTCCGGTTCTTTGTCGCCTAATAAAAGTAAGTATTTGATCTTGAGCAAACAAGGAAGTCATAATTCGCGTATATGTATTATGCCCATCTCTCTCTAATTTTTTTTCTGATTTATCACAAGCTGCAATTTCTTCTTCAAAGTCCTTATCGTACGCTCCTGCTTCACACCATATATTTTGATTTTACCGTCTGATCAATTCCGAAACTTGATTCAGCAGTAGCAGATTCAACCACTGGAATGGAAGCTCCATCAGAGGACAAACTTGGTTGATCACTAATTCCTTGATCATGCGAAATGTTTAATAATTAAATTTAAAATTTTAAATTGGTATTTCACAAACGTATATATTTGTTATACTCAGATACTGTTCAAATTACAATACTGTTTAGAATTTATTCACAGGCACATAACTTTTTTTCTTTACCTTCAGAATTTCTCTATTAGATTCAGCAGAAGCAGATTCAACTACTGGGATAGAAGCTTCAACAGCAGAAGATAGATTTAGTGGATCACAAATTCTTTGATCCTGCGAAAAGTATATTAATTAAATTTTTGATTAAAAACTGTCATTTCATAGACGTGTAGATTTATTATACAGATATTGTTTTGATTGCAATATTCTTTTAAATTCATTCACAAACATATAACATTTTTTTTACCTTGAGATTTGATCCATTAGATTCAGCACAAATCGATTCTGGAATGGAAGATCTACCAGCAGAAGATAGACTTGGTTGATTAGAGATTCTTCGATCCTGCGAAATAAATATTAATTTATTTCAATTGAATAAATTTGAGAGTGAAGATTTTACCGGAAATGATATGGAATTACCTAAATGACAAAATGACAAAACGAAATATCAAAATGGAGATTTTTTGTAGTACGACGTAAGTTATAATCTCTTTTTTTATATCAGTTATCTACGCCTTTTAATAATATTCTGTGCTAATAATTGAGGTAACATGAAGCCTTCATGAGAAATTTAATTTTCGATTCCGAAACTTTGAAAATTGCATCACAGTAAAAATCATTTGCAGAAAAGAATATCATGAATCAATTTAAATAAATGGAAGCTTTTTCAGAACTATTCTAATCAGTGTAGTAATTTCAGTGCAGACAAATATTTTTACCTGTCGATTTTCTGCAAAATTTAAATCATTAGAAGATGAACATGCAAGAATTGAATCCACACCAAGAACAGGATCACTTTCAACATTAGTTACAAACTTTTCCTATTGAACATGATAATAATAATAATAATAATTATTATTATATATATATGTATAATATATTATTATTATGTGTGAAGTTGTAGGCTCCGGAAGCTACGATCATGGTTCTTTAAAATCAACCAATCCCGACGCAACTGGAACGTGTACGTCATCCTCTTCTGCT
>CAKNYM010036173.1:1027-27772 GCA_932195095.1 Andricus curvator
TTTTTTCTGTTTCAGGTTTTTTCTGTTTCAGGTTTTTTCTGTTTCAGAATTGGAGTGGATTTTTATACCGAATTGTAAAAACTAAGTTAAGATTTTTGTTAAATAAATATTTTTAAATTGAATATTAAATGTCTATTTACTCATGATTTCCCTCTCCTATTAATTTTAAGTTAGATCGTTCAAGTTAACCTTAGTTTATAGATAGAGGTGCGCATGCGCAGTTTGATTCTTATCAGAATAATCTGTATGGAAATGAAGGTGGGATATAAAGCAGTGAATCATCTAATAATACATACGCGCATGCGCAGTTTGATTAACAGCTTCTTGCTTAGAGTGAAGATGGAGTGGGTGAATCCTCTGAAAATATATACGCGCATGCGCAGTTTTATTCTCAACAGAATATTCTAGAAATCAACTTCTAGATGGAGTTGGGGTGGGGAGGTCCTCACAGATAAAATATTACGCATGCGCAGTTTGGTCCACAGCTTCATGGTTAGAGTGGAGATGGGCAGGTGAATCCCCTAATAATATTAACGCGCATGCGCAGTTTGAATCTCAACAGAATATTCTAGATGGATGTGGGGTGTAGTGCTGTGAGGGGAGGCCCACAGATAAAGTATTACTAGTACAGTGAGGGGGTTCCCACTGATGAAAGATTACGCATGCGCAGTTTGATTCACAGCTTCTTGGTCAGAGTGAAGGTGGGGTGGGGTGACAATGCGACGGGAATACCCTATTCAAATGTCGCGCATGCGCAGAGTGTGGATTTCTGGCTATAAAAGCGCGTCTACGGAGCGATTCCTTCATTCAGCAACCAGACGACCTGGCTGATGGTAATAAGCAGCAGCAGCAGCAGAGACCAGCTTCCAAAGTGTCTGGAGAAGCAGCAGCAGCGACCAGCTTCAAAAATGCCTGGAAAGCGCAAGACGTGTGAGCAGCCACTCTTGCTTTTCACAGGAACTGCCCAGGCATACTTTGAAAATATATCGATAACAGTAAGCAGGTATTTGAATCTCTTATTCTCTTGAGAATATGGTAACATTTCAACCAAGTCAGCCTGCCATGTTTCATCTATACTTTGTTGTGTTCATTTTCTAATGCGTTCAGACGAGCTTCTAGTTGAGCAATGAGTTCAGCGTTGCGTAGCGATAACTCTTGTTGGGTATTAATCTGTAAGTTCTTTAATTTCTCATTTACTGATTCTTCAAGAATTTTCATTATAATATTATTGTTATCAATTTCATTACGCATAGATGACGTAACTTGATAAAGCGTTCGTATCTCACTTTGAACAATACGCTGTACAAGCCTCAAATTAACAGCATCAAGCTGTTCTTCAGCGTCTTGAATGTTACAAAGTCTTTTCTTATCGATATCGTAATTGCCATTAGAGGTAAATTTAAAACCCATACCAGGAGGCCCACGATTTGCGGACGCAGCTCGATTCAGAGGATGTCCGAACACGTCGATACTCATTTTAATACTGACGCTTTAGTGAGCTTCAATCTCTTAATATATGATTTGAGCTTCTCGCAATTCCTCGATGATGGAAATAATTCCATTATTATGACTTGGATTTCCTGCTGCTTGAGATGCTGTGAGTAGTCGAAGGCGATCAACTAGCTCGTTAGGATCATCCCAATAAATGTAGTCTGGCCTTGAATCTTTTCTCGCTATTAAAAATTAAGGTATTGCACTCTTCAATCGTTTCTTCTTCTTTAATGAACCTCCACTTGTTGATGATCGCTTATTTGGAAAAAGTTTCGCTATAATATTCTTATACTTTAGAGTATTATTCGAATGAATGGGGTTTGAGGAACTATAATTCTTCCTATGTGCATTTGTAGTAATAAGAATTTCTTTATAGTTGTTTTGATCATCCTGGCTTATCTAAGTTTCATCAGGTTTTTGTTTAAATAAGAGTTCAAACAAACCAGTACTTTTCCGATACAATTTTTTACCAATCTTGATATATTGTCCATCAAAGCTGATTGGTGTATCACCAATTATAAACGTTCCATCATTGGCTTTTCGTACACCGTAAACCATATCCAAATATTGTTTTCTATTTTTATTTAATAGTCCAATAAATTTATTTGTCAACTTGTCATAATTTTCAGTAGGTTCATCATTTTCTTGGACGATAGTTGCATCATGTGCTTGATCATCGTTAGCAGTCATGAAGGAAATGTTATCATTTTCTGTTTCATCTTCATCTTCATCTTTTTCAATCTTATTATTCATATATCTATTTTTACCTTTTGGTATATCAGTTGTATTTAATAACTTTTGTAATGGTGTAACTATAGGTTTAAAAGTTTCACTAGGAATATTCTCTGTAGCTTCTTTGCCTAACTTTAGCATGCGGTGTTTCCGTCGAATAGCATCGCTTGCTTTTGCTATTTGACGAAGCACATCTTGCTCTTTATGAAACATGTTCATACCTTAGTGTCTCACACAAAACTAACTTTATTTACAATCAAGCAAGCCTATTTATAGAATAAGAAAACAGTCAAATCCTTTTCTATATCTACCCTCATTTAAATTACTATCTTTATCGATAACTAAAAATCCATATTTATCTGTATTCCAACATGCTGAACATAATTCTCGGAACTGCGTGTAAGTCATATCAGTATTTACATGATCATCATACACATGTTTGAGATTTTTATCATCTTGCCTAAAAAGAAGTACCAAATTAACATTATCCCGGACTAGATGTTTAGGAACGTGAGCATACGTCTGACATAAGTAGAAACAGTCAACACTGGCGTGTCTACCCATGCAGAAGAAGGCTCTAACATTGTCCTGCTTCTCACAAGCGATGTCATCAAAGATAAAGATAGAGTTTGGTTTAGCTTGACTAGGTGAAATTACTTGTTCGTGCTCACTGTATGGAAAGTACTCAACGCCATCTACATCATTGATTACTCTTTCCAGGAATTGATACTTGGATTGTTGCAAAGATTTTGAATAAAGATAAATATTATCAAATCTGAGACCATTTGGATGTAGAATTAAAGAAAGCAGTGCATTCGTTTTACCACAATTTGATGGTCCACAAAAAACTGCACGAATACTGTCTGATAGTAGATTACCATGACGCTTCACCCTCTTCTGTCCAGGCTCAACGAGGGAGTCTATATTTGCGACTGGAAGTTTGACAGGTTGTGTCTTGAACCTCATTTTAACCTTGACTAACGAGAAAGTGATAAGTACAGCGCTTATATATCTTCTGGATCAGTTGAAAGTTAACCTTCATACAGCTTACAGCAGTTGAACAACCTCCCTCAGTCTTTTAAGTCTATACTGATATGAAGTTGCTCGTTAAGAATACAGTATCCACTTCCCTCGAGAACAATCATAATGAGCTGTGACTTCAACCACAGCTCGAGACTGACTGCTGAGAAAGGTATAAATACAGCGCTTATATAGCTTTTGGATCAGTTGAAAGATAGCCTTCACAGAGTTAACAACAGTTGGACCGTCTCTCCAACCTGTTAAGTCTATATTAATATAAAGTTGCTCATTGAGAATAGACTATCCGTTCCCCTCGGTACATGAGAAAGCTATAAATACAGCGCTTACATAGACTTCTAGTCAGTCGCAAACTGACCTTCATAGAGTGAGGAATGCTGGTACACAGCAAGAAACGTCGAAGTCGAGGTTTAATTAATACTATTATTAACAAATTACCCTTCGAATTACACTTACCAGGATACCAATACTGTGGACCTGGTACTAAGTTAGCTAAACGTTTAGAACGAGGTGATCCAGGTATAAACCCACTGGACGCTGCTTGTAAGGAGCACGATATTGCTTATTCGAAGAATCGAGAGAATATTGAAGCGAGAAACGTTGCAGATAGGATACTAGCTGACAGAGCGTGGCAGCGTGTTGTTTCTCAAAACTCTGATATTGGTGAAAAAGCAGCTGCACTAGCTATAACCAACATCATGAAAGTTAAATCAAAACTAGGTATGGGGTTAAGGAAGAATAAGAGGAAGAGTAAAAAGGTTTCTAAGAAACGGGTAGCTTTGAGAAAAATTGTGGATGCTGCTAAACATTCCATGTCTCCTAGTAATGATGCACAAGTTGTCATTAAAACTGCTGTGGAGGCTGCTCGAAAAGCTATTAAAAGAGCTGGAGGTAGAAGTCAAGTGAGAGCCCCTCGTATTCTACCTATACCCTCAAAAGTTGGTGGTGTTTTACCACTGATTCCAATATTCGCAGGACTCAGCGCACTTGGAGCTCTTGCTGGTGGAGCAGCTGGTGTTGCAAAAGCTGTTAATGATTCCAATGCAGCTAAACATCAACTTCAAGAGACTTCACGTCATAATAAGACGATGGAGGAAATAGCTCTTGGAAAAGGGCTACACTTGAAACCCTATCGACAAGGACTGGGTCTTCATATCAAACCATGTCCTCAAGGTCGTGGTCCTAAAGCTAAAAAACGTGCAGCTAAAAAACGTTTATTCAAGAAAAAAAACTTACAGTGAAGCTACCACATCGTGCATTAACTGATTTTGATCTACTCAATTATGCTAAGACTCTAAAGATTCCATATTTTCGAGGAGTCTTTATGCGAAATGAATTACCTGCTAGAGGAACTCGGCGAAAGGAGTCGGCCATAGTTAATCTTGACGATAAAGATGGTCCAGGTACACATTGGGTAGCATTCAAAAAGAATGGTTATGAAACATTATACTTTGACAGTTTTGGTAAACTTAAACCGCCCTCTGAACTTGTCAATTATCTAGGTGTTGGTAGCTTTATAAAATATAATCATGATAGGTATCAAGACTATAATACATTTGAGTGTGGTCATTTATGTCTTAAATTTCTATGTGGACAGCTTAATGTAAAGAGCAAATATAGTCTATATAAGTGCAAGTAATTGCTTGCAGACAATCAGTATAGAGAAAGACGCCATCATGGATGAATCGTTCACTCTGACTATTTCAGGCAAATCATCTGTGCTTGAGGCAGAATACTTTCCACCAATAGAACTCTCGCCAAGTAAAAATTATGCTCTTGGTCTAGTTGAGCTACTCACATTTAATTCAATTCCTAACGTTGATGTTGGAAAGAATAAATTTTATATTGGTAATCAGGTAGTTACCATACCCCCTGGCAGTTATGAAATTGAATATATTGAGAAATATATGCAGAGATCTCTGATGAATAGAGATTTTTCTGTTGTAACAGTATCAGCAAATGGGGATGAGATTGAAAAATATGTGCAAAAGAATTTGGATAATAATAATAATAATGCTATAGTAAATATTAGACCAAACAACAGTACGTTGCGTAGTGAAATCAAGAGCAACCGTGAAGTTAACTTTAAACCAAAAGATTCTATTGGCCAGCTTTTGGGATTCACATCACGTGTTCTCGAAGCTAATAAGATTCATATATCTGATTTACCAGTAGCTATTCTCAAGGTGAATGCTCTCAGGATTGAATGCAACATTACAACTGGAGCATATATTAATGATCAAAAAGTTCACACGATTCATGAATTCTTCCCAACCGTTCCACCAGGATATAAGATCGTTGAAGTGCCATCATACGTCATTTATCTTCCGATCATCGTGAAGACAATGCATCATATTCAGCTCCGCATAGTTGATCAAGACGGAGAATTGGTGAATTTTCGAGGAGAGACTATAACTATCCGATTACACTTAAAGTCAACGTGATGGGTATCGTTTTTAATCGTAAAGTGGGTGCAAGTTATATAAGCAAGCCACCATGCAAGAAATCAGTCAGTCTTCAATCAGCTCGCAAGAGATTAACATCTCAGAACGTGCGCTTCCTCAAGCAACAAGGTCACAGACTTGTTCAAGAAGGAAAAAGAAGAAGAAAAGGCGACCATTAATTCATATATTATTTATTTGTTGCTGTTACAAAAATGGAAGAAATACTGAATGTTCAAGCTCCAGTGAGGTATGATGAATCTATAGCACACTATGAGGTTCATGCTCATCAACCTTATGCTTCATCATTTATGCATTCTTCCAAGTAAAAGCTCTATACACATACATGGAAGACTAGTTCGGGCTGATGGAAATACAGCTGTGACAGCAACAAATCTAATTGGTAACGCCATCTGCTTTTTATTTGATGAAATTCGGTATGAATTGAATGGTATTGAGATTGACCGATGTAAAAATGTTGGACATACCAGCACCATGAAGAATTACATTTCCTTGTCTCCTAACCAGCTTAATTATGCTGAGAATGCAGGCTGGCTTGATATAGATCTGAATGCTCGAATAACAAATGAAGTTGGATACTTTGATGTATGTATCCCACTCTGCATGATCCTCGGATTCGCTGAAGATTATCAAAAGATTATTGTAAATGCCAAACATGAACTAATCTTAACAAGATCACGCACAGACATTAATGCTATTATTCAACCAGCGCAAGGAGAACCTGAAGATTTTAAAATTATACTACATAAAGTTGAATGGATGGTTCCCTATGTTCTACCTGAAAATCGTCAGAAGATACAGTTACTAAAGTATATTGAAAAGGATCCACCTATATCAATGAATTTTCGATCCTGGGAAATGTTTGAATATCCTCTAATCCCCGCCGCTCAAAACCATGTGTGGCAGGTAAAGACTTCCACACAAATAGAGAAACCAAGATATATCATACTAGGATTTCAAACTGGCAGAAAAGATCAACGAAGAAGTTATATCAACTCTTTCGATCACTGTAATATTACAAATGTAAAAGTTTTTCTAAATTCTCAGTATTATCCTTATGGTAATTTAAATTTAAACTTTGATCAGAATCAGTTTGCATTATTGTATGAGATGTATGCTAATTTTCAAACTTCATACTATGGAAAAGAGCATGAACCTTTGCTAAAGAAGCGTTTCTTCAAGGACAATGCACCACTCATTGTAATTGACTGCTCTAAACAAAATGAGTTTTTGAAACAAAGTTCAGTAGATGTACGGTTAGAATTTGAATCGAACAATAATTTTCCCGCCAATACAGCAGCCTATTGTCTAATCATACATGATCGAATAGTTCAATATAAGCCCATTAGTGGCGCTGTTCAGAAAGTAATTTGAAGTGGTGGGGGTAATATTGAGTGGTGGGAGTTGAATCAGGGCATAGAAGAGCTGGATTTGGCTGAAAAAATCAGTCTTAGTTGAGATGGACTTCGTTGTAGACGTTCAAGGCTTCAAAAGGCCTTATAACGACTTTATCTTCAAGGAGCTGGCCATCCTCACTCTCCAGGAAGATGCTCTTCCCCTGGTCTTCCTCTTCGAACCACCCTGCAGCTGGAGTTCACTACCTGGAAGGTATAAAAGCACTAATACATGGTTAACACACAATTTTCATGGAATCAACTGGACTGGTGGTGACGTACCCTATGAAGAAGTTAGACCTATACTTCAGGAAACATTGATGACTGCACGCACAATCTTCGTTAAAGGTCTTGAGAAGAAAAGGTGGTTAGAAAAATATGTAAACAACAATGTTGAAAATCTTGAAGACTTGAATTGTCCTTCGTTAAAGAAAATGACACTTGAATCATCACTACCTTCATGTACACATCATACATATCGCACTACTAATTGTGCTGTAAATAATGCTGTAATATTAAAAAATTGGGTTTTAAATAAACCAGATAATTGTACAACGAGCAATGTTTCAATAGATGAAGTAGATGTTAATTATACAGCAAAAGATTTTTATAATGATTTGGAAAACTTTTTGTAAAAACTAGGTTAAGATTTTATTACATTAAATAAATGGATTTTTCAATGGATTATTAAATGTATATTTACTCATAATTTCCCTTTCCTATTAATTTTAAGTTAGGTCTTTTAAGTAAACATTAGTTTATATTTAAGTTTTTTTTTTAAAGTAAACATTAGTTTATAGTTAGTTTTTAAGTAAACATTAGTTTATAGTTATATTTTTTAAGTAAACATTAGTTACTTTGCTCATCATTGAATATCTTAAAATAATTTGCACTTTTATCTATCTGCGCATGCGCAATATTGCCACCTCTGTTGCATTGACTCTAGCTTAGAGGACGTTATAAAGGTAAGATTTCATCGTATAAGACGGGGAATCCCCTATTAAAATACTACGCATGCGCATAATCAGAGTGGTGACTAGCAGGGTGGGGATTTCTGCCTATAAAAGCGCATCTCCAGACCGATTTCTTCATTCAACCTCTTCAGTTGCTTGCGGCAAGACGTAACATCTCTGAAGAAGAAATGGACCTGCAGAAGATCAATGCCATTGGTCGAATGGAAGGCTACCTACCAACGAGGCCGCTGACAGACCTGACTCCAAAGAAGAGGTATGCAGTGACGAGGATCCAGAAGGTGCAAACCAAGTATGGAACCAGGATCGTTGTCGAGCTGGAAGGTACTTTCAATACTTTCCTACCTGCGAGGCTTGTGAAAGTTCTAGAAGATCCTGAAACTCTGGAAAATATGCAGGAAGCTGCTACTGCTGAGAAGCTACAACTGAAATATTTGGGTGGACAATATAATAATGTCGAATTTAAAAATGCTAAATAAATTGTAAAAAATTGTGAAAATAAATGAATGAAATTTTAATGTTCAACCGGTGTTCTCATTATTTGAAAATTAGTTTAAGTTACTATGTAAGAGTATGAGTTGAAGCGTGGGAAATTTAAATTGATAAAATGTAGGCTACTTGAAACAGCGCAGGAAATCTCAACGCGACACTTGTAGAAATAGGGAAAAACCCCACATCTTTTGTATATAAGGTAGACGCATGCCACTTGTAGAAACAGAGGAATGCACGTGGACGTCGAGGGAATACCAGCGCGCGCAGGACGCACAGGGGGGCGACACACAGTATGTCGGTAAGGTACGGGCAGACTGAGAATCAATTCAACGGCCGATAAACCCATTACCGACTGTTGATACATTGATATTAGTGCTGGCAGAAGGTACTGAGTAACGTCATCAGTTATTTACAGCGATTAGTAAGGTAGGCTCCTGATATAGCGAATGCCGCTCCATCTGTGTCTAGAGACGTGCATTATCGACGGTCCCTGTTTTACCGACCTATGGTAAAATGATAATATAAAAAATTACCGACCTCCCTGTTTTACCGACCGATGGTAACATAGCTCCCTACCTTACCGACAGATGGTAAAATGATAATATAAAAAGTTACCGACCTCCCTGTTTTACCGACTGATGGCAACATAGCTCCCTACCTTACCGACCGATGGTAAAATGATAATAAAAAATTACCGGCCTCGCTGTTTTACCGACTGATGGTAACATAGTTTCCTACCTTACCGACATATGCTAAAATAATAATATGAAAAGTTACCGACCTCGCTGTTTTGCCGACTGATGGTAACATAGCTCCCTACCTTACCGACATATGCTAAAATGATGATATAAAAAATTACCGACCTCCCTGTTTTACCGACTGATGATAATATGGTTCCCTGCCTTACCGGCATATGCTAAAATGGTAATATAAAAAATTACCTACTCACCTGTTTTACCGACTGATGGTAATAAACTGTTTTACTGAACAATTGTCACTTAGCACGGAACAGAACCCTATAATGTTAACTTAGCAGGAATCACCGTTACCAACCGCAATGGTTCACCGACTACACGTAACTTAGCATGGAACTGAACCCCTCCCTTTGTTGGTGGCGCCATCTGTTGGTGTCGGTAACTTAGCACGGAACAGAACCCTCCCTTTGTCGGTGGCGCCATCTGTTGGTGTCGGCAACTTAGCACGGAACAGAACCCTCCCTTTGTTGGTGGCGCCATCTGTTGGTGTCGGTAACTTGCGACGGTGGCGCCATCTGTTGGTAGGTGAGCCAGCACCGGCATAGCCCTACTACTAACTCTTTTAATTTATCTACCCCCCCCCCCCCGACTCGATATTTTCGTGTTCCTTTCTCTCCCTCTTTCCTTTCTCCCTCTGCCGCGCTTATGGACGCCACCTTTCAGTGTAGCTATTACTGGAAAGTGCTCGGACTAATACCTTGTGAGTTTCATGTGGGCTAAATAACTTTTGTGGCCAGGAGTTTTTTTTTCATAAAATCGAATTTTTGCGTTTTTGTTACAAACAACAACATATGAAAAAATGATAAGAAAAAAGTTTGCACAGTTGAAAAAGTTCCTTTACTCATTTATAATATCTTGTACCATTTCCGAGATTCCCACTACTATTTTTAAATCTCATTCAGTAAGTAAGTAAGTATACCATTAAGCCATTTCCCTTGCAGGGTAGGCTTGACACTACCCGATTCGGGCAGTGTTTCTAGGTGGATAGTTTCTTGTAGTGAATAACTACTACAAGTGTGGGCTCACCACACCCACGGTGGGCCAACAGCACGGAGTATTCTAGAATGGTCACCCATCCAAGTACTAACCGCGCCCAACGCTGCTTAACTTCAGTGATCTGACGAGAACTGGTTTTTTCAGCGTAGTATCGCCGTTGGCAGTGCTTTTTAAAAACTTGATTTTTCGATTTTACGAGGTAAAAATTGGATATTAGATAAGGTATGAGATTATGATATTAGATTGATGATATTATATAAGGTATATCAGATGTGGTATGATTTAAATAAACTTAGGATAGTTTTTTCTTCTTAAGAAATCGTATTGCTTATATCTGTCCATGATTAAAAAAGGTGAAAAATCTTAATTTTCAAATTAGAAATTTTAATTCTAACAGTTTATTTCTAACAGAGAAACTTAAAACTGTAAATGATTTTTCAATAATGAAGGCAACAATATTCTGTTCTTAACGTTTTCAACAAATGTTTTAAAATTGAAAAAGGTATTTAGAAGTTTTTACAAAATTTCGAAAAATATTTAAAGCGATTCTTAATTTTTTTAAATTATTCCAACAGAATATTTAAAAAGATTTCAAAACATTACAAAATATTTCCAAAATTATCAAAAATGAATCCAGAAGATTTTAAAACAATTTCAGGAATAACTCGAGTCAGTATAAAAGATATTTTTGAAATTTTGAAGAGATTAAATATATTTTAAAACTTTAAATGATTTCCGAACATTTATCTAATATTCTTAAATTTTTTCCAAACGTAAAAAAGTCTCAAATATATTTTAAACTATTAAAATTTATCTTAAAATTTCGTAAAATCGTAAAAATTCGTAAAAAAAAATTTTCAATGGAGCCCGACTTTGAAAATATTAAAAATTGTGGTCAACAGAATTGTTAATGCAAGATAAATTATCTCCGGCTTGAATGGAGATATCGAGACGAATCAAGGTTTAAAAGAAGGAGCTCAGTACACTGATAAAGCTCGGACCAATAAAAAGTGCATACAATTGTATATTTTCCTGTAAATTTAGTTCGCATAATTTGGACTTTAATGAGCTATGCTAAAGTCTCGTGAGGAAATAGCAGTACAAAAAAAGGGTGACGCGTGGCCATTACCAAGTCGCCCCCAACTGCGAAGACTTGAACAAAAGGGGTCTGCTTCTGGTACGGTTCCCTACAGATACACAAGCGTCTGCCTATACGCCTGATATTTTCCTTCCTGATTGCACGCGTGCGCGAGACTGTGGCGCTGATTTCAAGAGCTTGGCTCACCTCCTCTATCGGTGCCCTCGGCTTGCGTCAGGCAGGTTTATAAATCTATGCCACATAATTCATAGAATTAATTAATTAATTAAACTTTTCAATCCTGAAATGTACAATTATAGTAACAGCTTGCATAAAGAAAAATGAAATTAATGAAACCCTTCAAAATTCAAATATGATTAACAATATAAAAAAAAATACAAAGATAAGATTTTACTTTGATTGAAAATGCAACTCCTTGGTTGAAATTTAAACTACTTAGTTAAAAAATGAACAGCTTTTTTTTAAATTTACTTTTTTGGAGATGAAAATTAATTTTTTTAACTGAAAATTTATCTATTAGGTTGAAAATGAACATTTCTTGAAATTTCATATTTTTGGGTAGAAAATTCAGTTGTTTTGTATAGAAAATTTGTCTTTTTGTCGAATAAATTCAACAGTTTGGCAGAAAATTTAACAATTTAGTAGAAATTCAACTGTTTTGTAGGAGATTCGTTGTTTTTTTAACGAAAATTAAACTATTCTTTTCTTTACGTTTATCAACTACTTGGTTCTTGGTACCTGAGACAAATTTCGCACAATTTTGCACAATATCACACACAAACAAATTTTAATACATTTTTAAAAATAACTTCAGCTGATCTCTTAAATAACTAATTAGGAATATAACAAAATATACGAGTTTTCCATAAAACAAGATGTTACCGATCTTTCAATAAATTAGTTGTAATTTCGTTAGCCTCTTGGGCGTCAAGCGTAGAAAATTGTAATTTTTTCCCCCGTCTTAACGCTTGTTAACGTTAGCGTTACTTTTTCAAATAAGTAACGCGTTACCACTACCATTACCAGAAAAATGTAACGTTTAATTTAGGTAGAAGTAAGTAAGGCTTTACTGTCAAACACTGGTAAACATAACCTATATATAACTTAATAATTTATACACATTACTATATAATTATATAAATAGGTGAATTAAGTTACTTTACTCACCAGGATGTAACCTTTTAACATGCTGTCTTAAATTGTAATATTGTGTAAAATTTATTTTGCAAATAGAACAATTTGAGGCCATATTAAAAACAAATAAACAAAACACTTTCACAATAAACACTAACAACTGACGCTGGAAGCAGCAAGTGAGCATTCTGACAGAACGCATTAATTGTGCGCGCGCAATCACGAAGGAAAATAGCAGGCAATCTTCAGAGCTTTGAAGGGACGAGTCTGAATTTTGCCACCCCTTTGGTTCCCAGCAACAATTAGAACATTAGTCAACAGCGAATGCTGTATAAAACTAAAAAAAACAAGCGTCAAGATGGAAAAAAAATTACAATTTTCTATGCCTGACGCCCAAGAGGCTAACGATATTGCAATTAATTTATTGCCAGATCTGTAAAATCTCATTTTAATGAAAACCTGTATATTTTTGTTATATTCCTAATTAGTTATTTCAGAGATCAGCTGAAGTTATTTTTAAAAATGCATTAAAATTTGTTTGTGTGTGATATTGTGCAAAATTATGCGAAATTTGTCTTTCTGTGATATTGCGCAATTTGTATTTATACAAAAAAATGTAATGGTTGATATTTTGGTACAAAGAAAGATTTTTCAGTCAATAAAAACGAATTTTCAACCACGAAGATTAATTTTGTACTATGAAACAAAAATTCTCAACAAACTACATTAATTTTGAACCAAGTAGTTAATGAACGTAAAGAAAAGAATAGTTTAATTTTCATTAAAAAAACAACGAATCTTCTACAAAACAGTTGAATTTCTACTAAATTGTGAAATTTTCTACCAAACTGTTGAATTTCCAAGACAAAAAGACAAATTTTCTACACAAAACAATTGAATTTTCTACCCAAAAATATGAGATTTCAAGAAATGTTCATTTGACACCTAACAGATAAGTTTTCAGTTAAAAAACTCTATTTTCACCCCCAAAAAAGTAAAATCAAATCAAAGCAAAATCTTATCTTTGTATTTTTTTTAAATTGTTAATCATATTTGAATTTCGAAAGGTTTCTTTAATTTCATTTTTCTTTATGCAAGCTATTACTATAATTGTACATTTCAGGTTTGAAGAGTTTAATTAATGTATTCTATAAATTATGTGGCTGCTCGGTGGGTTTCCTGTCACCACTACGTAGCGCGTCCTCAGGTTGCGGATAGAGGAACGGCCCGTGAGGCTGAACAGCCCCTAAGGTTAGCTGCGAATACAAGAATAAGCAGTCGCGGACAGCCGATAGGAACCAGTCGTGTGTGTGGTGAACTCAGCACTGGTAGAAAATAGGTACACGACAACCATGGCTTGGGAGGACTCACCCATTCGCGTTCATACGCAATGGGTGGGTTCTGGCAAGCCGAGGTGCAGCGTGTATCCACCTAGAAACTATACCCGAACCAAAACTAAAAATCTTGTAAGGGAAAAATCCTGCTACCCCATTGGACACCGCAGCGATGACACTGCCCGCAAGGGATGTGTGGAATGATTCGCCTGCACAGGGCCAGAGGGGTATTGATGCCAGTAGGCGCGCTGCCTTGCAGGGGGATGTTAGGATACGAGGATGAAACTGTAATGTGTCTGACGACAAGTTGACACGGTCCTTGTCAAAGTCGGAAAGCTCCCATACTTAGAACCAGAGAGGTATGGGGGTTATCACTTCTGGGACGGTGGACTCACCTACGATCGGAATAGGATCCTAACGTGCGGATTTCCACGAAACTACCATGGCTAACTTGCAACAACAAAAAACTACCGTAAAATATCTAAGGGCGGGAACTCTGAACGCGCGTAGTCTAAATACTGGCGGATTTAGCGAACTCATTGAGATAGCAATCACATACGATACTGACTTAATAGCACTTCAAGAAACCTGCTGGCCGGGCGATTTCGCGTCAATTTCTAAGGATGACTATACTTTTCACTATGGGGGAGCTAAGGGGTTCAGACTGGGAACCGGTTTTCTCATTAATAAACGAATTTCGCAAGCGGTTATCGACATTCAATTCATTAACGATCGGTTATCATATATTGTACTAAGGGGTAATTTCAGCAAACAGGTGTGGATCAACGTGCACTGCCCCACCGAGGACAAAGACAAAGATACTAAGGATCTTTTTTACGAAACAATCGAACAGGTTTTTGACAAGTTCTCAACGTATGACGCAAAAATAGTATTGGGAGATTTCAACGCGAAAATTGGAAAAGAACCGATGTATAGGCCTACAATAGGGTCGGAAAGTTTGCATGACGTCAGTAATGATAATGTGACTAGAGTAATAAACTTTGCAGCTTCAAAGAACCTCGTTGTCAAAAGCACATTTTTCAAGCATAAAAATATACATAAGGCCACCTGGACATCACCAGATGGTAACACTCGCAATCAGATTGATCACGTTCTAATTGACAGAAGACGTCATACAAACATTCTCGATATAAGATCGTGCAGGGGAGCGGATTTAAATTCAGACCACTTTCTCGTGATGGTAAAACTAAGATCTAGGCTAGCGTTAAGTAACAAAAGAAGCCGCACAGAGCCAACAGTTCGCTTCAATATAGATAAGTTTAAAACACCAACAGAAATATTAAATTATCAAGTTGAGATATCTAATAGTTTCGACGTTCTCCAAGAACAGAGAGACGATGACGATAATTACGTGGAGGACCCGGAAACCCTGGGGAGCAATACGAAAAAGGCGATAAAGGCAGCCGCGAAACTTACGATAGGTTTTAAGAAAGTAACCAAAAGCAAACCATGGTTTGACGAAGAGTGCAAACTCTGGTTTGAGAAACGTCGGAAGGCCAGACTAAGTAGTTTACAAAATAAGTGCGATCAAACACATAAGAAATATCTCGAGATTAGCAAAAGTACAAATAGGCTCTATAGATCCAAGAAAAGGGAGTGGGAAAAGAATAAAATACTAGCAATAGAAGCGCATAATAAACAAAATAACCTGCGTGAGATGTACAGGGGAATCAATTTTATAAGGAAAGGCTTTCAAAGTAGAACGGAAGTAATGAGGGACGAAAATGGCAATCTAGTAGCCGATGCGACAGAGAGACTGAATTTATGGAAAGATTATTTCGATAAACTATTAAATGTACGCGAAGCCCCCGTTGAAGGTAATCTCGGCGAAATCCACACTGCTGATCTATTAATTAACGATCCTACTGATATAGAAATAGAAATGGCCATAAAGAAGTTGAAAAATAACAAAGCCGCGGGCATCGATGACCTACCGTCAGAACTGATAAAAAATGGAGGCCCTTGCCTCACAAGGCAAATTTGTAAATTGATACGCGCAGTTTGGAAAACAGAACGCATGCCGGAAGAATGGAATACCTCTATCATTATTCCCATCTTTAAAAAAGGCGATAAAACTAACTGTAACAACTATCGGGGAATTTCACTTGTGCCTTCGTGCTACAAGATCCTGTCTAATGTTATCCTAAGTAGACTAACTCCTTTTGCCGAGGAAATAATTGGGGATTACCAGTGTGGATTCCGCCGAAACCGATCTACAAGCGATCAAATGTTTACAATTAGACAACTGTTAGAAAAGAAATGGGAATTTAATGAAGTAGTGCATCAGCTATTTGTCGATTTTAAAAAAGCTTACGACTCTATTATACGCGCGCGAATGTACTGGATCCTAGAGTTCTTGGGTGTGCCAAGAAAATTGGTTAGACTTATCGAAATTTGCTTAAGCGGCAGTAAGGGTAGAATACGCGTAAACGGTAGTTTATCTGAAGAGTTTTCGATCCGCGATGGCCTGAAACAGGGCGATGCACTTTCGTGCGTCCTTTTTAACTTAGTTTTAGAATACGTGGTTAGGCAAGTGCAGGCGAATCCGACCGGTGCTACCCTCAATGGGGTAATACAAATTCTTGGATATGCGGATGATCTCGACGTACTAGGGGATGATAAAGAAACGGTAGCTAAAAATGCAGAAATCTTGATCGCAAAAGCCAAAAGATTGGCTTGGAAGTTAGCGAATCGAAGACAAAATATATGACCGTCGTCAGGTCCGGACAAAGTAATCAAGACGGGGATCTAATGGCCGGAAATATGACATTTGAAAGGGTTAACGAGTTTAAATACCTCGGGTCTATTATAACTAGCGAAAATAAGATTAAAACGGAAATCAATGCGCGGCTACACGCTGGCAATGGGTGCTATTATGCAGCAAACACGCTACTAAAATCGCGATCGCTATCTAGAAACATCAAAGTAAGAATTTACAAAACGATAATAATGCCGGTCGTCATGTACGGGTGTGAAACGTGGGCGCTGACGAAGGGAGAAGAGAATAGGTTTAGAGTTTTCGAGAATAAAGTACTTAGAAAAATCTATGGTCCAAAAAGGGACGAAGAGACCGGCGAGTGGAGAAAACTGCATAATGATGAGCTGCACGCTCTCTACGGGTCAGCAAATATTAATAGAGTAATGAAAGCGCGTAAATTAAGATGGGCGGGGCATGTAGCAAGAATGGGCAATGAAAGAACAGTGGCGCAAGTTTTAAGAGGGAGACCGACTGGTAAGAGACCCCTAGGCAGACCGAGAAACAGATGGGAGAAAAATGTAAGGGATGATCTAAAAGAACTAGGACATGATTACTTAAACTGGATGGAGAATGCACAAGACAGAGATGTGTGGCGGTCTCGGGTAGATGAGGCAATGAACTTTCGAGTTCGAACTGCTAATCTATAATAATAATAATAAATTATGTGGAATAGATTTATAAACCTGCCTGACGCAAGCCGAGGGCACCGATAGAGGTGAGCCAAGCTTTTGCAATCGGCGCCACACTCTCGCGCACGCGTGCAATCAGGAAGGAAAATATCAGGGGCTCTATTCTCGAGTTTTTTTCGTATACGAATCTTCCGACTTTCGAATGACTTCCAATGAACCCTATTCTCGAACACTCACTGGCGGTTCGTATGCGGAAAGTTACATATGAAATGGAACGAGTGGGTATATGCCACTCGAAATTTATATTCGTATACGAATTAAGAGTTTGATCATGCGCAGTGATTAAATTGTATGATTTGTGAGGCGTGCATTATAAAAAGTGACAGGATCGAGAGTGATAAAAACAAATTTTTTTTACAAATTTAATACAGTAAGTGGATTATGTATTGTTTAATTGGTTTGAAAACTTGGGAATATTTTACCTTTTTTGAGACACATATACTAATTTGTATTGAAATTCTTTGAAAATTTGTTTCGTTTTGAGGTTAAAAAATAATTAATTATAAATTGTAGGTACATTTCATCATAAATCTTATGATAATTTTGAAATAAAAGTTCTAATTCGCAAAATTTGCCAGAAACGTTTGCACTACCTAATTTATAATAATACAATCATAATTTTATATAATTTTATGTTGTGATCCTACTTTTATAACATCGCGTTAATCAAATTCCCACTTGTCTGCTGAAACTCTGAAAGTACTAATTATTCTCTACATTATAAATAAATTGTGTTGTAATAATTTTTGTTTATATATATAAAATATATATATATATATATTTATGTGAGTTAAACGTGGCAACGCTGTTCAGTATATTCGTATACGAATAACTCGAATCGCAAATTCGAAGAGTGCTCGAGAATACGACTTTCTTCTCGTATACGTAAGTTACCATTCGAAACTTTACGTATACGGAAAATTTCGAACGAACTCGAGAATAGAGCAAAGATATTTTATATATATATATATATATATATATATATATATATCTTTGGCCCCAGGCGTATCGGCAGACGCTTGTCACATATACAGAGTCAGTATAGGTCAGCAGGGTTGCCAGATTGGGCTACTAATCGCCGATTGGGCTACTTCGATTTACTGTTTGGCGATCACTGAAGATCACTGAAGTTAAGCAGCGTTGGGCGCGGTTAGCACTTGGATGGGTGACCATTCGAGAAAACTGAGTGCTGTTGGCACATCGTGGGTGTGGTAAGCCCACACTTGTAGTTATTTACTACAAGTTATCAACCTAGAAACACTACCCGAATCGGGTAGTGTCACGCCTACCCCGAAAGGGAAATGGCTTAATGGTATACTTTTGGGCTTTACCTACTTTCTTTATTTATTTTTCTTACTTGCGAGGATAGATGGTTATTATCAAAGGTTGCAGAAGTTCCTTTTTATCGTTTAAAATAGACGAGCCCAATCAAATGCTTACGAAGATGCGCACGCAAAGTAGGAAAGAGTCCTTGGGTGGGACTCCGATGCCTTAAATCGAACGGACCTCCCTTTCTACCATGTGCGATAGACAACGAGGCGCGATCGAAACCGAAACGATGGTTTCGAAAGCTCTCTTTCTATCGTATATGGTAGACAGAGAGGATCTCATAGTTATGAAACGACAAGTACGACTTGTCGTTGGCAACTATCGGATCCTCTCTGTCCAGCATATACGATAGAAAGAGAGTTTTCGAAAGGATCGTTTCAACTTTGATTGCACCTCGTTGTCTATCTCACATGGTAGAAAGAGAGGTCCGTTCGATTTAAAGCATCGGAGTCCCACCCCTTATATCTATACTCTATAATACATATGGCGCGGAGGCAAGAGGTAGAGGCCACGGGATAACGCAAGCTAACGTGTGTAGTGAATTTTGAATTCTGTAAATAGTAGGTAGAATAGATTTTTGCAATCAGATATGGGAGAGTGGGTTAAATATCTAAAAAGATGTTAGGAGTATAAAAACCACGAAATGGGGTTCGTTACTTAAGGGATAAAATCGATTATTTATTTTTCGATAGTATGTAGTATGTGGAATTTGTACGCAAATGGATTTGTTTGGTTTGGACTTTTTAACAAAGCTGCAGCAGTGTCAACTGCGCAGAGCGGAGAGTACTCAGCCGCACGCTGTGGAGGGCCGCCTCAGCTGTCAGGCAGTTAGGTCATAAATGTGTATAATAGAGTCATTGTTCATCTCAAACAGGTTTTACTTCCCCAATACGATGCTCCGAAAGCATTTATAGATTTGTATCCAAGTTCTAGTCAAAACTTTCAGTGTAAGTTCCATGATCTAAGTACACACGGTCTAGCCTTAAACGCATTTTTCTCAAAACACGATTTTTTTAAATGGCTGACATGATTCCGTCAATACCACTGGACCCATTAAGCTCAAATTTGGAAGATATATTTAGCAGATATTTGGCTATAGCCCGAACTAAAATAAATAAATAATGATTTTTGAATTTTTAGCAAGTCAAATACTACCCCCAAAAAAGTCAAAATTCGCAAACAAAATTTCAAATGGGCGCCATTTTGTCAATTTTCAATATATTTGATTTGTTTTAGTCCGGCTATAGCCGTACTCGTATATTTTAAGAATCTCCTCGATTCTTTTGTTTGAGATGACCTGGAGCAGCTGAATCATGTCAGCCAAGTGAGGGTGTCGTTTCCGGGACACATTTTTTTAAGTGCTACAGCGCCCCCTATTATTTCTTTTTTAATTGGTAACCAGGTATTTTTTTTTTAGTTTAAGATCTGCTTAAAAATATATAAAAACTTCCATTCAAAACTATTAACAATTGTATTTTTTATGAATTTTTGAAAAACGCCTGAAAAAAACTCGGTCAAATAGAAATACCCCCTTAAACTTTGTATGCGCTATTTGGGGTTTTAAAACTTCCGTGCTTTTTGGGCTACTCCTGCGTCCTCTATTCGCGACTTTGTTGGGTGGGAATCCGGCAACATTGTAGGTCAGAGTCTTGGTCTAGACTCTAGGACTAGACCTGACCATATGGTTGTAATTTCCTTTTCATTTAGAAACTTTTCAGATATCAGTATACTATACATGCGTAATTTTTTTCAATTAATTGAAAAGAGTATTAAAAAGAGTAACATTCTCATTCTTGAATTTTTTAACTATTACTTTTTTCTAAAGAACAAAATTGTAGGAAAGAACAAAATAGTATGCATTTCTGTAAAACATTACATTTTGTCAATTCCAGTATATTAATTCCATTGAACAATATGCAAGTATCAAATGTTTAAAATGTCAGTGCAATTAGGGTGGTCTAAAAATTCGACTTTTGTTGACCGATCCCCCCCATCCCCCCATTTGTTAGTTTCTGGAAAAAGAAATTCCCAAGTGTTTTTTTAAATCGGTCAACATTGACCCGTGCCCCCGGGCTGTTGGAATTAATATGGAGGTTTAAATGGGAAAATTTTGGTTTTCGAAAAAATGAAAAAAAAGAACTACTTTTTATTAACTTTTTCTAAATTAAAGTTTAGTCACCTCTTTAGGAATGTTCAAAGAATAATTTTCATCCAATAACTTTTGATATCGGCCCCCCATCCCCGAACCCCTTTGTCTGTGGCCGGAAAATGCTTCAAAAAATGCAAAATATCTGTTTTATGTAAAATTCATTCAATAAGTGACAATATTCCAAGTTTTTTAAGACTAATTTTTAATTGTTTAAATAATTTTACTGGTGTAAACCATTTTTTCGGGTGTAAATTGTCAAAAGTTATTATTTTTCGTTTTAAGTCATACAGCTGATGAATTTCAAGGATGATATTTTTTGCCTAGCACATTTGGTAATTACTTGAACTATTTTTCCCCTGTAAATCGTACAAAGTTTTTTTCTGGAGTTAAGAACACCATTAATAAATGTAAAAAGTAATATTTTTTTGTTTCGGATATTTGGCCATTGTTTCAATAATTTTCATTTGTTCAAACAATGTTTTCCTCATTCGCAAAAGTTATTTTTTTCTCAAATTAATGTCGCAGGTAATGAATGTTAAGAGTGATACTTTTTGCGAAAGACAGTTCGCAATTATTCAAACCATGATATTACTTGTCCTCCACCTTTCCTATCAAAAGACGCAAGTGAATGATTATTAACTGTTTAAATAGTTGCAAAACTGTCATCTGCAATGAATATCGGTCTCAACATTCATTAACTGCATCATTCATTCCAAAAAATAGTAATTTTGAATATTTACAGAGGAAAATATTGTTTCAATGATTGAAAATTCTTTCAATAATTTTAAACAATCTTTCACACAAAATATCACTCTTCTTATCTTGCAATTACTTCTAACTTGCATATATAAATCAATATCATTTTTCAAATTAGAAAATATTATAACACGCTTATTATTGATGTGTAAGTACAGTTATTCTTAAACAAATTATACATATTATTATTAGTAAGTGCTATTTTTTAATAATATTCATTAGAAATAGTTGTTTGTAATTGCATTTTCTAGAAGTTGAGTTGTAGAAACTCGCAAAGGAACAATTGAATTATATTCTATTTTAATACTCTTTTCAATTAATTGGAAAAAATTACGCCTTATTTAACACCATTTACAAAAATGTAATTGTGAGTTAATCATTCCTGTGGACGTAGAATAAAATGTGAGCATGTATAGTATACTAATATCTGAAAAGTTGCTAAATGAAAAGGAAATTACAACCATATGGCCAGGTCTAGTAGTAGTAGTAGTAGTAGTAGTAGTAGTAGTAGTAGTAGTAGGGAACCGTCCAGAAGCAAAATCTTTTTTTTCAAGTTTTCGCAGTTGGGGGCGACTTGGTAATGGACACGAATCATCCTTTTTTTTGTACTACTATTCCCTCACGAGACTTTAGCATAGCTCTTCAAAGTCCAAATTATGCGAACTCACTTTACAGGAAAATATACAATTTTATCCACTTTTTATTGGTCCGAGCTTTATCAGTGTACTGAGCTCTTTCTTTGAAACCTCGATTCAACTTGACATCTCCATTCAAGCTGGATATAATTTTTTCTTGCATTAACCATTCCGGTGACCACAATTTTTATAATTTTTTAATTTTCAAAGTTGGCCTCCATTCACAAATAGGCAAGTAATCCACTTGAATTTTTTCCATTTTTTTCGGAAATTTTTGCGACTTTAGGAACAGCTGAAAGTTGACCTTCCAAATCTAGGCATCGAAAACAGTGATTTTCTCCAGATTTGTTGTTCTTACAACAACAACAACAAATTTTTCACCGAGATACGAAAAACGTCGTTGAACATTTAGAAAGATTTCGAATGAGCCCTGCTAAATGCGAATTCAGTGCGATTTTTGTTCATTGAGATAGAGCTACTATTTCCCAAGTGTCAGGACTTTCTGTCCCGATATTAGTAGAGAGAGAAAAAACGATATCGCCCGCACTCTTACTTTTTGGTATACCCTCGGTGGCCCTCAAGGCTCGCGGCCCACCGGTAAATCTCCCAAATTCCAGATGGCCAGTCCGCGCCTGATAATATTTTATTTTATGAAATTATTAAAAAAGAAATAAATTTTTTAAGAAATATTAATATTTTTTTAAATTTCAATCTGCGAATTGAAATAGATCATCTGCTCAGTGAATATACAGTTTTTATTATTTTACCGTTCGTGCATCCTGATGCAGCACAATTCGGCATCACGACGTCTCGTACGAGGTTTAAACATCTATTTGGAAATTTTGATTGAAAATAGTTTTCATATATACAGTACGTTTTGACGTTAGCTTCATTTTTCACAACCCGCACATCAACTTGAAGAATGTTTTCTTCAACTACTTGTATATTTAAGCGTAAAAAATTATTAATAACTATTTACCTGGCGATTCTGTACATCTACAGTAAACTTTACATCAGTGTATACTGCGCACTACGCGCCTCCGCTACTAAGGTGTGCTCAGTATATCTATATATGTGGCGGAAGTTTACGTAAAATGGCGGAGCCAATCAGTAAAAATGACACTAGGTTGCCACACTGTCTCTGGACCCTCTGGGGTTCGTTCAGGTTTCTCACCGAGTGCACTCGGGTGCACTCGGAACCATGATCCAATAAATACATGGTCTAGCCACTTGAGGGCCCCGTTTTGTCCAAGTCACGCAACCGCTTAGTTTCACCATTTTGTTAGTATAACCGCGCAGTTTGAATCTGATGCGGACTCTCTGTACGACAAACTATTGTAGGAAAATCAGTATGTAGGAAGATAATATTATGAAAATATTGAATGAATGAATTCCAAAATTACTTAGAATACGTACTGAATGATGTATATTAGAACACTGATAAGAAAATAAATTATAGTTGAGACAGAATGGAAGTTTGTAAATAATACTGAATGACAGCGATCAAAAGTACATACAAATATTGATATTTATGATAATTAATAACATTTTTAATATCTCTGTTTTACAGTGTATACATAATTCTCATTTCGCCAATTCTTTCAGAAAAATATAAGCAAAAAATGACAGAGGTCTGTAATAGGATTACAACTAGGGTCCGTAAATTTTACAGAAAAGTTTGTGAGGTTAAAGAGATTAATGAATCTCATTTTTACGATGAAAATATAAGAACGTAACAGTAATTGCTAAATAACATCCTAATATATACATGTACATAAATAAATTATTTTTTAATCAGTTTAGAAATAATGCAATCAAACTTTAAACCAAATTCAAATTTTGTTTGGGATATTTTTTTGGTGATATTGTTAATAATGACAAATAATGGAAAGGAATCATAACAATAATTACATAGTAGTTAATAGTTAATAGTTACATCACAATAATCAGTATATGTTTCATTAACAGTTATGAAAGTACAATCTGGTGAAATTTGGATTTTTATATTTTCTTTTTACATATATCACACTTACTCCTACTGACGGACAATTTGAAATCGTTAACACAATACCAAAGAAAATTAAAAATATTTAAAAATCCAACTTTTTGTTGATGGGACAAATCGAGATAAAGTTTGAAAAACTCTATGACCTTCATATGCGAAAATTCGTTAATGTGTTTAAAGGTCAAAAAAGAAAAAACCTTCGTTTTAGGAAAGCAACAATATTTAAAGTACCTAATTTTTTGTTTTGATGTTAATCTTTTGCCTGCTATTATTATACAACATCTTTTGTCATTTTTTGAATGAACAATATGTGTGCGGGATACATTTTATTCATTAAGATAATTTACAACAAGAAATCAAGATTTACTTCATCTTCGACATTTCGGAGAGAAAACTCTGTCCACGAATCACCATATAATGCAATGTGGAAAGTAAATTATCATTAGCTTCATTTGTATATATTTATAGTAAGACTTATATCATTATTACATTCTTCTCATATTGTGAAATCTCGAAATTATTTTGCCTATACATATAAATATGTATGTATGCAATATTATAGGGTTTACATATATATATTATAGGGAAAGGCAACAGGGAGTAACTTATAAAATGGAAATTGTGTAGGAGATCGAGCGAAAAAATATTGTGTCAAATTTAAATCGCAATTGAAAAAACATGAAATTCTGCCTTCGAGTTGACGTATTGCTTGAGTTACTGAATACATAGGGAAATGGTTTAATACAAAAAACATTCAGTTCGGAGAAAACTGAGTTTTGCCTTTGAGGTTAGAATTTTTTGGTATTGTAAAATCGTCTTAAAATCGTGACAAAAAGTGTAATTTTCATTTCATTTTTTAAATGGCTAGACGTCCCCGAGATGTTCAGTTGATGAACACGGAGAAAGTTTTATCGAAAAAAGTTATTCACTTCCCAAAAAATTAATTTTCAATGAGACGGTGTCACAGTGCGACAGACGATGTTTCGCGTTTAGGTAGTGATAAATAATAAAATTAACGTTTTATGCTGTTCAACTATGAAGATATTGAAATACATGCCTTTTGTACATATAAAAAATATCTTGATCACGAAAGCCTTTACTTTTAATGGATATGATGATCAAACTTTAAGGTATTGTTGCTACCATCAAAAATACGATTTCGAGCAAATACTTTTAACTCTATGTGTATTTCAATTTTTGAGAATTTTCTAACAGTAAACCCCATTTTCAAAAAATTGTCAGTTTCCACCTTCTGTCTTTCCACCCTTCATATATTACTTATATTACGAACGTTAGACAAAATTTTAATAAGAAGAGTAAACAAGAACATCGATAATTATAAATAAATGTTAAATATATCTTTCGATCAAATTTTCCTCCAAAACTGAGGAAGAAATATTTGTAAACAAATAAAACATCATTATTATTCGATATGTCGTGGTTACTGCATTATATAATTTTATTCATTCAGTACTTTCCCAGTTGACTTCAGTTTTATTTTATTCTATACACATATGCCAGTTTTTGTCAGCAGGAAGAGGTTATGAAACACGTAACCTGTAATTATAGTTGATCCGTATTATCCTTTACCCATCTTCAACATTACAATACATTTTATTAGTATTGAAATATTTCTATACAGCAAAATTACAAAAAAAATTTAATTCTAAAATTTTAATTTTAAAATCACTTACATTTGCCGCCTTACTTATCCAAAATGGCGAAACTAAGCGGTTGGTTCTGATTGACTCAGTTTTTTTTACTTGCGCGTGGCTAGACCATGTATTTATTGGATCATGCTCGGAACCGTTCAGCGACGCTAGGTGAGTGGGCGGATCGAGCCGGGTGAACCGTTCAGAAATCACCAGAGTGGCGGGTGGGGGTCACTCGATGGGTGACTTTTTCACCCGTTGAAAAAAGGTAGGTGTATGCGAGTGAACACTGAAATTGGCGGGAAGAATTAGCGGGAAGTTGGAATCTTGGGCAAATTGGAAATGAAACTTATATAAAACCCGCGGTAAAAAGCAGAGTGAATTGTGAAGAGTGTACATAAGTATACGGATATGGATTGCGCGCCCGGGAAACACATCGTTATTTTGGGAGAAGACCAAAATCCCATAGTAGCAAATCCTATTATTCTAACTGGCGTTTCCCTTGGGCCTCGAACTTTCATCGAAATTTCCATCAGAATTCCAATTTCCACCTCATAATCACTATCTTCATCATCACTTTCTAAGATTGTTGTAAACATCATCGTTCGATGTAATTATGGTGCATTTATACCTCTGTCCTTCTGACCGGTGCAGGCAGAAAAGTCATGAGAGTAAAAGAGATAGAGACTACTTTTTGTCTAAATTTCCGCTCTCTATCTCTTTCAATCTCATGTACTTTCTGCCCGCACCGGTCGGACGGACAGGTATGAATGCACCATTACAGCAACAATAATTTTCTTTTGCTGCCTCTCCATTATCATATAATGAAGGGGCATAAAACATATTATGTTGT